>VXAX01000073.1:0-137833 GCA_013399835.1 Leptocoma aspasia | reverse complement strand
GTTTGGGATTTTTTATTAAAGAAATGATCCATCTGCAGGAAAGCAGGATAACACATCACTCATCCTCTTTTATTATTATTTACATACAACTGAAAATTGATGAAATGTGTAGAGCAGAGGAGGTACTAGTTCTGTTTCCCATCCTTCACAGCAATGAGACTAAAGAAAAACTTGTTGAATTTTGGTCACTTCCTCAGAAATCCCTCCAGAACTACCACCTGGAGGACCAAAGGCATGCCACCAATGCCAGTGTGGCCAGAGCAGGGCCTGCTGTTGCACCATGTAAGTTCCACAAAACCAGAGGCACTAGTGCACAGAACTGCACCAATGCTCCAACCTGCCACCCTTCCTACGGCTAATTCCTTAAGTCAGGGCTCCACAAAGAGGCTTTTTCACGGACATATGGTCATCATTTGCTTAATCAGCTTCAGGGTCAAGATAACAAGCTGTGTTTGGAATCACTGTGGTCTTTTAAATTTGTGGAAGAAAATCATTTTTCTGGTTCACTGAAGACTTCTAAGACTTTTTTTTTTTTAACTACATGCCTTGAGGTGGAAGGTAGAAGTGCAGGATATTTAGCATTTCCCATAAGCTGGAGATACCTTTTTTGCTGAATCTGCCACTCCTATTCATTTTGATTTACTGCCTCTGGACTTTTGTTCTTGCTGGTACAGTACCTGTGGCCATCTCTCTCAGTTCTACCCAGACTTCTGAGATGGAGGTGTCCTAGTTGCAAGCACAGCCTGGTATTTGTGGTTGGTCCTTTAGATTTTTTTGTCTCTCTCTATGTCCCTTGCTTAGCACTCATCCTTCACCCTGGGGTCATGATCTGACAGGATTTTCTAGGCTAGCTGAGAAATTATCACGTGTTTTAAAAATGCATTTGCACCAAGATAAAAAATTAGATGTTTCTCATCCCACTGAAACTGCATTGAATTAAAACTGAAACTGGATTCATGGATGGGGACTCGGCTACACACAGAAGAAGACAGGTGTGTTCAGATCAGAGAAGAAATGATATTGGCTCAAGATTAGGTCTCCCATCTTGAATTCTCAATCAAGTTTCTGCTCTGCCATCTGTTACCAGAGACAAATCGCTTGCACTGTATTGTTGTGGTTTGTTTATTAACAAAGGACTTTTGACAATAATTTTAGAAGGCTAAATATGATTTATTAAAATGACTCCATAGTTAGAGGATTTTGGGCTATAATGTGCCTAGGTATAGAGCTTAGATGCTTACTTCTTCATTGCTCGGTACCAGAATATTAGAATGCTTACAATTTTAGAGAGATAACAGTCCTTCACCTCATAGGTTGAAAGAGAGAACTTCTATCTCCCACTCTGAAGAAACAGGCAGAACAATCCAAATGTTCTTAAATCACAAACCAAAAATTTTGTTTACAAAAACTTACACAGAGTGAAAAACAGTAAAAGATGCTCTCCCATAGAAAAATTTTCCTACAAACTTGCACACAGAAAAACTTATAATATGTTCTTACAACAGCACTGCCTGTGTATCCTGCTATAAAACCAATACAATTCTTTGATAATTCCTGTCCTGGGAGAGATCTGAGGGCCTGGGCTTTGAGCTTCATGGGTATATGAACCTCAGACTTAAGAAAAGCGTCCCCACCAAGATAAAACTTCCTTGTACCACCTTTACAATATATTCTTGTGTAAACAGCGCACTGTATATTTGAGTGTTTGCATGTTCCTTTCCTTAACACAGTTGTCCTTTCTCACCCACAAATTGACAGACTTTATTAAAGCCAATGTACATTACACATAGCATTGTCAGCTGAATGTCAAGAAGAGTTTATTTGTAAAATCATGTTTACTTATGATCTGTGAGCTGAAATGCCTCATGCTGCCTCTTGTTCTTCTCCTCTCAGTAGCAGTGATAACCAACCTACTGGGAAAAGTGACTGGATACACAAACTGCTTTAATGTGCCTTGCACTTACTCTTCCACACAGAAAGCTGATCCCTCTCAAGAATGTGAGAAGTACTGAAATGCTGGCCTAAGAAACAAGGTTCTTGGACTGCTCTCATTTTAGGGCACCTCTTCTAGCTGTGAGCTGTCCATAGATATTAGCTGGTTTGTTGGGCTCTTTTAATAACATTACTGCTCCAAAATCATGCTGTAGTTCTCTCTGTTGATTGCCTTGCACTAAAACACAGAGGAAAAAATAAGTTGGTCATCTTGCATTACTTGCATTATCTCTGCTGTTGTCAGAGAGATGTAACCAGAAACTCCAGCTGAAGAAGGACTAGAGTAAAACAGCAAGGTAAATCTTCAAGAAAGTCTCCAAGAATTTTCTCTGCCTCAGGAAGAAACAGGATACTCTATCCATCACAATAAGTGGAAAGGAGGCACAGAAGTGGGCAGAGCAATGGTATTCTTAGAATGTTTTTAGTAAGGAATTAAGCAGTTGGGAAGCCAACATAAGATTTCAACAGAGCTACATCTGTTAGAGAAACCTGTTCCCCATCCAAACAAGGCACCTATCATCCCATACATGAACAACATGAAGAAATGTGATGTTATGTGGGTCACAAATGACCTAAATAATCAATACATGAATGGACTATCCCCATAGAGTTTGCTGCTGTGAGTGGTTTCAGCACCATGTCATATTGTTAGGTTTCCTCTGAATTCACAGATCGTGCAAAAAGGCTTCTTCATTGTCCCTTAACACTGCTCAGGCTTAGGCAGGTCACTCTCTGCTGTGGTCCAAAGAAAACTGTTTGCAAGTTCTCTCCATACCTTGCATAGTTTTCTGCATAGCTTGCACCTAGAAAACAGGCGGAGGTCCTCCTGCACTGGGGGCAGCTGGGCAGTCTGGAAAGTTGAAAAAGAAAATACACTAGCATGTTGGTTGGATGTTTAGTTTTTTCAGAGTTGAGCAACAAGTGCATCCTTTGTCACTCAACACCAACCCAGAAAGTTGTCTTTCCTTTCATTTTGGCTGTAACAAATTCTCTAAGTTTCACTTCAGTACCTGCATCACAAATTTCCATGTGACTGATAATTTTTATTCACATCCAAGAACTGCTGCAGGGTGCCTGAGAAGCAAAATATTGCATGCCAAGTACATAACATGCAAGAAGAAAAAAAATTAAATAGCTCAGTAATTTTAACAGAATAAGTGCAGTGCAATTTGATGGTCCTCTTATTCCAAACTATCATGGAACATTTGTTCCAGATCACCTTTGAGGACACGGAGGAGCCAATACCTTGAGCAGGATTCTGTGCAACTTCCCACAGTATCGTCAGCCTAGAGGAAGTGTTACTTCTCAATCCCTAAAGGTTACAAAGAGCCAGCAGGCAAAGCTAGAGCACATCCTTAGGCATCTCACAGATGTTCATCAATTAGGTCAGGCAGCACAGGAGCAGAACGTGAGAAGAGAGACTGTGAACTCCCTCCATCTTCACTGCAACCAACACAAAAGGCAGCTTTGGCCGAGGATCAAGGTGTAATCCTTCACTATCCTACTGTGCCTTTCCCCCTCTCCTTTAATTAGAAAATGAGCACAGTCTGAAACACCAACAGCATCCCAAACCACAATGATGCTGTTCAATTGGCTTCATACATATTTCTGAGACATTCAAAAGGGACATGTGGACTCTGGTGATTTCAATAAAGAAATTCCCAGGGCTGACATGTCCACTGATTACGAGTCAAGGGTATGGTAGTTATCCTCCATTTCAGGACAGGGCATAAATCAGCAGTGCCAAGTCTAATTTACTAGTGACAGGCTGATTGTCACAGCTTTATCAAATACCTGCAAGCACTTCATCTCTTTTCTGTCATCCTGAAGAGTGATGGTCTAGTAACCGAAGAAAAACCAGTTTACCCAACTTACTGAGTTGAAAGCCAGCTAAGATGTCGCTGGAAGTAGTGGTCTCACTGTGACTTGCATTGCACTAATTCTGGCCGTCTCTCATGGACTTCCTGAGCTACCTCACAACTCTGGAGTTTGGGTAGCAGATGGGGAGTAGCCAACCCAACTTGGAGTTCAGCCTCTACTCCCAAAACCACACAAGAGGTCACCACAATTATGCAGTCAGAAGAATTCATTCAGGTATTGTAAACTGTGTAGCTCTGGTAATAAGGGATAGACTTCGTCACCAAGGAGAGCCACATAGTTTGAAATACTTGAACCTAGAAGGTGAAAGCAAAAGGGGACCATACTGGACCTCTTTGCTATTGAATTACAGTCCTAAGCACTTGGAAAGTGTCTGCCCCTGACATAGCCAGCCTCTGCAGAAATGGTACAGTTTGGTCTCACTGGCTATAAGAATTAAGAAATAAAATATATAATGCCTATTTCTTCATAGAGGATCTGAGCATATGGATCTTCTACATGATAGAAAGCTGAACAAGGAAGAAAATCATTATCTAGGACCCATGTTTTAAACCCTAGATGTTTGAAACTAAGCATGTGATTTTGTTGTGAGTGACAACCATCATGTCTCTAATGGTTTTCTCAGGGCAAGAGCTAAATATTCCTTCCAGGCTTGAAAAGTGCTTGCTATAACTGCCTCCCAACTCTGGTCTGGCACAAAAGCCACACCTATTTCTCCAGTGTCTGTTAGAACAAACCTTTCTTCCTGTATCTAATTGCCTTGTCTTAACAATGTCCACCCCATGAAGTCATTTTGCAGAAACTTCATTGGTGCTAGACCTGCATGGTCAGTTTGCTCAAGGGCTGTTATCACAAATTCCCTCTCTATATAAGGTCTCTGATAAGATGAGCTTTGTACGAGCCATCTCCTTACTGGGAGTCTCATAGTTCTGCAAGAATGGTGAGTCCTTACATCTTGTACTGTAAAAGACCATGGTATGTTGCTATAGATTTTAAAGGAGTTTCTGATGGATTTAAATCAGTACTTGGCACGTTAAGAAACTTGGAGAATGTATAAATTCTGTGTTATGAGAGCAAGAGTCAAAGAGAGGCAAAGGCAGGTGCAACTTGGGGTGAAAAGTCTGGATAACATCTGAACACTTTGCTGAACTCAAAAAAAGGTATCTTGATTTTTACTACTCGGTCACTCTGTTGCAGTTTTGTGGGTTTAACCTCTCTTCTGCAAAATAAAATGCTAGATTTGCCTCCTCTCATCTCTTGGGAATGCCTCCTTTTTCTAAGCCACCAGTCCTACTCTGTCCAAAACGACACACATACAGTATGTGTATGTGATAGGTAGACCAGGAATAAACATTCTCCTCTTACCAAGACCTTCAATTAATCACGCTAATTTCTTCCTAGAATTCTTGTACTTATTTCCTTCATATGCCCAAAGAAAACCTTTCAAACATTTCAAACTAATATTGAAACTTCAGCTAAGCTTTCAGAAAAAAACCACTAACAAAGGTCACAGAATATAGAATTATCTAGGTTGTAAAGTGACACCTGCAATAAGGTACAGGGCCAAGACTTGAGTATTCAGGTTCAGCTACAGTTATTTCACTTGTTCCTAATCTTTCAATATTAGGGTGAAGCATTCTGTAGTTCTTCAGACTGCAGTTGAGAAGTTTTTGCAACTATAAGTGAGGTCAGTGGAAAGAACAGTTGGTGACCAAGCCTATTGAGAAAAAAAGGACAAGAAAAATTAATCGGTAGTGGAAAGGAATAGAACACACATTTTCCACAAACAGTATCTGGGTCTAGCAGTCAATGCTTGATTTTAACAACTTGGAAAGACAGACATTTTTTTCCCTCCCATGTGATGCTCCGCCTCTGCTTCTTCAAAATGGTTCAGTATCCCTGATAAGTGTGTTGGAGTGTCTAAACTGCAAAAGACAGTTGGATTTTATTTTGAAATCACAATATATTCTCCTGTTTTTTATCATCAAGACATCTTAATAGTTACTGAAGGATTGATTCTGTTTTCTTGTTCAGAACACCATCTTGGCCTGCCTTCTTGCTCTTGCCATCAGCATGCCACTGTCTGATGCTTCTTGTTTCGTTATGCCATTCAAGCCAGGGACGTCTAATGGTGTGGTTGTAGGTAAGAAATCAACTGCCTTCAACTTGACAGACATCATCAGAATCACTGCTTGATTTGTCCATTCTGTGCAATTCATCACAATTTAGAAATAAGTGGAAATAGTGGAGAGGAATCAAAAGGGAAATGGGAGAGAAATGGGGTATGGAGAGCAATATTATAATATGTTATAAAAAGAAGAAGTTATTTGGGGAGCTTCACACAGACCAAATTACCAATTATCTTCTTTCCAGGGAAGTAGCATAGTTTTAGTTTACTCATCTGCATGAAGTAGTAACTCATATTTTTACCATGGAATTACATCTAGAAATCAGAGAAGGGAGGAGGACCTGTGTGTAAGTGTGTGTAGTCAGTATAAAACAGGAAACAGATTTACAAGTATTCAGCACCATGCAATTTACTCATGTCTTCTTTCTGTATCCCAAAGCAAAGTCTTAAAAGCAGAATAGCTGTATCCCTTGAGTCTGGATCTGCCCTTCCTGTTAATCTACAGATGAGTGGAGCTGCAGGAAAATACGTTCCCAAAAGAGAAGAATGCTATTTTTGGACACAACAAGAGTTGATATGTGCCAATATGCAAAAAACCCTAAGTGGTCTAAAATACAGCTTTACCTGGGAAAGCTGGTGCTACCACTTGAAGAAATGAGTTAAAATCGCCAAAGAAAACAACATTTATAGGCAAAGATACAAGAAGCCCCACCACTCCCTCTTGTTCTGTTCTCATAAAATTCTGCTTTCCGGATCAGTTATTTAGGAGGCCCATGGTCTATTCTGTGAGTGTTGAACAGGAACTTCACAGCCAACATTTGCTTTCTTCCTGCAACTGAGGAATGGGAAAAGCTTTTTGACCAGATGTAGTCTTGCTTTAAAGGAGGAGTCAACAAGAGATGGTGTTACTAGGAAAGTCAAAGCCTTTTTAAATTCTGGCCAGGTCTGTGTCTAGTTGTCTTTCTGCTGGGTTTTTCAAATTCCATACTTGAAGATGAACTACTCTAGGAAACCTCATGCTGCTAAGAAGCTCAGGAGACAGAAGGACACAGGTCTCTCTTCTCCATGCGTTAGGATAGCACACCCAGCTCTGTTGGGGAGCCTCCGTGTTTGGCAGATAGGGATGTTAATGCAAAAAGCCAGCAAAGATCCCTCCCATTTTGTACCTGCAACAGTGCTGTTAGTGCAATGGGTCTGACATGAAGTCTGCTCATACCCTACATTTTCAGGCTGCCTTGACGAGGAAGGGAAGGTCCACGAATTTGATTCCAGCTGGAGGACTGAGGACTGCGATGATTGCTCCTGTTCCAGGACTGGAATTGGCTGCTGCACTAGGTGAGTTCAGAGCAGCAGTGGGGTTTTTCCTCTGCTGCCATGATACAGCACAAACCACTTCCCTTCACACAGGAGTTCCTGAGAAATAACACTAACCCTTCTCCCACTCACTTCCTATCACAGAGTTATGCATCAATCCAACACCATCCTCACTGAACATGCAAGAAATTTCTCTGAAAAATAGAGGTTGTGTTTAACAAATAATTCTTGATTTAAAATAAAAAGAGAATTTAATTCTTCTCAGAGCTGAATCAATAAGTTGCCTGATGTTTTAAGAGAGAACATTCTAAGAAATTTCTATTGAGCCTAGTCCAGATCTTCCTAAAGCCACACATTGCCTCACTTTCCTCTGAGAGGCAGCTCAAGGTACCTTGTCTGTAATTTTTCCCATAGTGCTACCCAACCACTCATGCAATATTAGTTCCATACTGTGGGTGAAGAGAAGAAGCAGTGATATTGGAATAGAAAATAAGCACAACAAACATCCCTTGGGTGTAAATCAGACCAGAAAAACTACAACTCTCCCTTCATCCTGCTTACACAGCCGGCTAAGTAACATTTGAGCTGGGAGCTTTGTGCAAGTTCCCTTTGTTGCCTTTTCTGCTCCCACAAGTCTCCTCAGTATAGCCTCTTCATATCAAAGGTGCAGACACCACCTGAAGTGGAAACTGCTTACTTCTTGGTCTCATCACCTCTTTTTCTTTTCCCAACCACAGCTATATGAGACCAGTCGACTACGATGAAGAGAAATGTGAAAGCATTTTCAACAAGGAGACTTGTTCTTATAAAGTAGTGGAGAAAGATGATCCCTCAAAAGAATGCCCAGTCCATTCATGGGTGGGGTAACAGAAGAATGGTGGATTGGGGGGGGATATTTCCTTTTATTGTTTTAATGGTTCTCTCTCACAAATTCAAAAATACTTAAAATGCAGATGTTGAGTGAAATCTATTCATAAAACCCAACATATAATGAAACTGACTATCTACTGACAAAAATCTCCCTTGGTTTCTTTGCCTTATGCTTCACCACGAACAAAGAACTGACCTGTTTCTTCCTTAAGGTCAGACATTAAAGGTCACATTTTAAAGCATCCTCGGTAGCTGCTAATCTGTATTCTTCTCTGGTCATGCTTCAGTGCCAAGGAGCATATTCTATAATCTGTGCACAGCTGTATCTTAAAGCTAAAATAAAATCAAATAAATTGATGTGACTGATGATTGATGACTGATGAACTGAAATTCATGTGACTTATTTTCTTCTTTAAGGGTGAAAACCATAAGAATTGAAATTCCAAAAATCATGGAAAAAAAAAAGAAAAGCTACTTCAAAATCTTTCTGAATGCTCTGTCTTCTATGGCAATGTCTTACATTATTAATTTTTGTCCTATATTGCTCCCTGGAGACCGACCTATGGACTGCAAGGTCTACCAGCTACCCAGTGTAACCCAGCACTATTCTTCCGCTACACTGAGAGCATAGCAGACCCAATCCTCAGCCTTTTGGGTAAAAGAAAGGGTCCTTTATTCAGACTAACCCTTAAAAAATTAAAGGTTTTTAATTGGGCTATGGGCAGCATTGTGGCTGCATGGAGTGACTGATCTGTACTGGGCTCAGACAGGGAAGCATCTCAGCAAATCCACACACAGTAACTGAGAGGGAAACCCTTGCCAGTGTGAGCTCACCTTTGGGGCAGTACTTCATAATCTTTATAGCACATTTATTCAATTGCCTCTTTGCACAGTGACTATGAGCATCTCACATCTCCATGTTCTATTTCTCCACAACAAAAAGCGTGTCAGTGCTTCCATAGCTCGTCATTTCAAATTATGGAGTGAGCATATACCTCATGAGCAGTGCCCAGTCCTGCTGTCTTCAGAGTAAAGGCAAACCTCAGCTTGTACTTCATGATTCACTAGACAATCTCCAGAGGTTCTTTTGAATCCTAGCAGTTCTGTGATTCTACCCACATTCACTGACATTGCTGGGAGACGCTGTCCCCATTTCAGCTGGGCAGTGACCTGTTTACTACCCTTTGCAAGCCTGTGCTAAGATAAAGCATAATTGAAGGCATCTTCTAATGACACCATGCCTAGCACAGATTTCCACACTTCAGGGCGGAGACTAGAGGACTTGAAAATAATTTCTGAGAAACTACTTCATCCTGGTGCATTGAAACAGTAGGGTTGCTCTTTCTAATTTTCACCAAAGGAGGTGACACAGAAAGGGGAGCAGCGTGGACAGAGAGAGATGTTTTACCAGGGAAGGCAGTGATAAGACAAGGGGTAAAGGTTTTAAAATAAAAGAGGCTACATTCAGATTAGACACAAGAGAGAAATTCTTTAATATGAGGATAGTGAGACACTGGAACAGGTTGCTCAGAGAACTTGTGGATGCACCATCCTTGGAAGTGTTTTAGGCCAGGTTGGGCAAGGCTTTGAGCAACCTGCTTTAGTGGAAGGTGTCCCTGCTCATGGCAGGAGGGTTGGACTAGATGACCTCTAAAGGTCCCTTCCAACCCAATCCATTCTATAGATGTCTTTCTGTCTGCAACAGATTTCCAGGTGCAGTTGTGAGGCAAGTGGATAGAGAACACCAAGACATAAGTAAGTTGTGACCAAAGATTTATTGTCCTTTTTTAAAGCTGACTAGACATATGCACCCAAATTCCAGAAAATCCAGCCTGAAGCAGCACTCCTACACAATCCAGAACTATTTAGTCACATTTTAAATCCACCCAAGCACCTTCCTCCACCATCTACCAAGTCTTCTTAGATGTGGATCTACCCTGTTTGCTATGGTGAAATAGGAAAGGTTCATTTCCTGCCTAATCCAAAACACCTCATAGAGCAGTCTGCTCTTGTCTTCTCCAAGTTTCAACATGGAAACAGATGATTTTCCCTATTGCATCTAGTCTTGGAACACCAGAAGCACAGCAGGGACCTGGCTCCTTTCTGTAGCAAGGAGTCTAGCTATGGGAAGATGACAAAACCCTCAAACCTGGAAAAACAGAGACAGAGCATACAAAACCCTGCTTTCAACTTCCCAAGTTTTGCCAAGTTATGTTTTGCCTTGGTATTTCTCTACTTCAGCATTCACAGCTACAGTCCCAAACAAGAATACATCCCTCAGTCTTCTTTTAGATCATAACACCACTAGCTTCACATAGTGGAAAGAAAATATTCACAGGAAAGTTCCTCCACTATCCTGTCAGGTTAAAGGTTTAGGAGGCTCTGCAGAACCTTGAGGGGCAAATCATCCCAAGCAGAGCAGAGCAGGTTGTGTGCTCTCTTACCCCAAATTTCCCTTTCATCTCCTGAAAGCGCACAGCTTTCCTGCTAGAAAGGGAGGCAGTTTTGGATAGCTGGCCCTCCTCTTCCAGTAAGTCTTTTTAAGGCAAGTCTTTTAAGTATTGGAAAGGTGTTCTTGTCCTAGAAATGAAATCTAGTACTTAGCCTACCAAAGCTTCTAAATCAAACAACAGAACAGACACATAAATCTGATGCAAGCTTTCCTATTAAGCAATGCTTATCACCTGAAGCTTGATAGCTTTGTACCCATTCACATTTTGTGTCCAATAAGATTTTTGCCCCAATCTTAAAATGAAAATCCAACTTAAACAAGGAAATGGCATATCTCATTTACATTATGCATACCAAAGAAGCCATAGCTTTTCAGTTCACATTCTGCTCTATGCCAATTTTAAAATCTCAGATAAATTCAATTCACGAGAATTTTGCTTGTTCACTTTGCTCTTAGTTAACTCTTCTGTTGGTATACAGGAAAGTTTGCATTGGCACCTTTTCAAAACCTGAGTTTCTGTTAAAATCTAATGTTGTGTGCATGTTTCCTTGGGTCAAGCTGTGGTTTATTTAAGGGTGAAACCGATTGGAATTGATTTGCTTTATGACCGGTATTTACATGAAACTGTAGAACACACAAATCATATGACCAATCTAAAACACACAGCAAGGCTGGGTTACTTTAGCTTTCTTCCCCATACTCAAAATTCTGTTTTCACATTTTATTTATCTCAGGAGGTCTCAAGACCTCCTGACCCATGCTCTTTTTACTTCTCCAGGGTCTCAGTGCTTTTGCACGGCCAGTGCTTCCAGTAGATCTCCATTAAGGACTGCTGATAAACTGCAGTGTGCTTTTGCATAACGTAAAAGCATCAGGAAATCAATCCTGAATCCTTTGTACAAAGGGAAAACGGTATCACCCACCAGAAATTTGGTCAGACTGGTGCTGCAGCACCCCTAATAAGTAGAAAACCATCTTCTCACAGAAAAGGGTCAGGTCACACAGGCAGTAGTTTTGGGGAAAATAATAAATTTAATTTGATTTCCCAAGAGCTGCATGATCATTAGCTAGAGTCCTACCTAATGACTCACTCCCATGAGTTTAGCTAAAAATGGAGTCAGCCAGTTGTCAGAGCCAGCAGGAATATCAGTTTCCCTTATTAACTTCTCTAAAACAGATTGACATGAATGATTTTGAAGTCAGGTCTGATTTATTTTTGTGCTTTAACCTAATTTTGAGGCCCACCATAGTATTTAGTAATTAAGCTACATTGATGTAGTTTTGAAACACAGGGTATAGCAATAGATATCCAGCAGATCATGTCTAAAACCACTAAAGTCTTCTGAAGAAATGTTTTCAATGTGGGCAAGTTGTAATAAAATTAAGGAGTTAATACCCTAGTCAGAGCCTCAGTGATATGGAGCCACCATCTCATCACCCCTCTGATTCGTGGGGGAATTGCAGCCCAGTCCCTCCAACTCCATGCCCCTCCTCAGAAAATGCAGGATCCTTCTAATTGTCAAAATCCTCGCAGGGCAGATTGCCTCTTTGGCTTGGCTCTGAGTCCCTATTTTGGCCAAATCACATGATTTGACCAGTTTACTTTGGCAACTTCCCTGGCAGATGCAGGAGCGAGACAAACAGGGAAAGGAGGTGCTGGATGTTCCTCTCATTGCTTCATGGAACTCAGGCAGGGGAGGCACATTAACTGTTGCTGTTCCCCCACAAGCCAGTGGAAGGAAGTTGTTTGACCTAAGTCAGTGTGTCTGGAACGGGGCTTTGAACAATTCCAGCACAACAGAGCCCAAGGGAGAAGGTACAGAGGGAAAGCAACAAACGGGCATAGTCACCATGTCTCGAGGTACTCAGCCTTCTCAGCCATCACCAGGCTGAGAGAACTTATTCTTCCCTTAAAAGAGGACATATGCTTAACACTGCAGCCCCAGAAGGCGACTTCATTTACATCTGCACAATACAGAATCCTCTCTCCTTGTTTTAATCATTCGTCATGGAAAACCTTGTTTGTCTCAAGAGGAAATGTCCAAGCAGGTCAGCAAGAAGATGAACAGGGTTAAGTTCAGTCTCTTCTCTGCTCCAGACCCCACAGACAACTCACTCAATGTTTCAGGCTTTCATAAGCATTTATTTGGGGTTTCTTATTCTCAATTCATCCAAGATGCTTTAAGCTGCCCTTTTTTTTTTTTTTTTTTAGGAAACAGTGCACACAATACTTTAATATACACTTCAGTTTCAGGAGGTAGAGCTAACAGGCACCTCTGGAAGCAATAGCCATGGTCACACTCCAGTTTCCTATTTTATGTACATATTTTATCCATATAAATGTATTTGCCTACCTGAGAAACAGCAAAAATTGTATGAAAGTTATTAACACAGTTATTTCTCTCCAAGGAGAGAAGGCTAACTGACTAATTAAAAAAAAATCATTTTAAGTAAGAGAATAATTTGGAACCCACCATGCCCTTCAAGTCAGAATTACTTACTACATTTTCTTGCAACTATATTCTTATTGGATATATTATTCACTATAACACTTATTTATCTTCAAGACACAGCACAAGGTTTGTCAAGAATTATAGCAGGGACAGGGAAGAAGTAGGTCTGGCCTCTAGCTACACTAGACCTAATCAATTGGTTTCAATTAAAATAAAACCAAATTCACAGTAGTATAAGAGCTTTGTTGTGCTTTCAGCTTGTTGCCTTTGCTAACAAATTATTTTGAGCAAATAATTCCCTTCAAAGAGAAATTCATTTATTTAAAGACTACCAGAGAAAGAGTATTTCCTCAAAGCACTTCATTAGACACCACAACAATTTCCTGCAGCAGAACTGCACAC
The DNA here is from genome assembly GCA_013399835.1 of Leptocoma aspasia. Taxonomy (NCBI): domain Eukaryota; kingdom Metazoa; phylum Chordata; class Aves; order Passeriformes; family Nectariniidae; genus Leptocoma; species Leptocoma aspasia. Next base: position 124,344 of record VXAX01000073.1, on the reverse strand, counting down.
AGAGACCATGATCTACCAAAATCATGAAGTCAACACAAAACTTAACAACTATACTGCAAAGCTAAAAGCAAAGTACAACAAAAGCTCTAAAGTCTCTTGCTGAGTTCATACAAACAAGTAAAGAAAAGGAACTTACATACAGATCTTCTGTCACAACAAACAGTGGCCATCTCCTCCACCACAGTTACTTGACTCCAAATCCCTCAGGAGACCACACTTGTTCTGCCCTTGCCCCTTTTGTCCCAAAACCACTTCCAGTACAGCTTTGTTTCCTCTAGCTGTTTGTCAATCAGTGGAAGCTAACGAGTTCAGGCATACCAATCAAGTGCCTAATTAAAGCCAGGTGTGCTAAAAGAGCCAAGCTAATGGAATTAATGCAACTCATTAGGCTGGGAATGCTCTGGTAACTTTTGAAACTTGTTATGCCTATGCTCCAATTTGGTAGAGCATCGAATCCCTGCGGCCCCAATGTAGCCACGACGATCTGTGCTAATTTTTGGCTGGTTCTGAGAGGCAGCCTCACATACTGTGTGCTTTAACAGTCTAATGTCACAAAGACCTGGACACCTATGGTAAGATATGTATTGAAGGAAATGTCCTCATTTTACTGTTGCAGAAACAACACTGCCTTTGGTGTCTGATTCCAGCTGTGTTCAAGGCAGGACATGCATACATGAAATACATGCATACATGAAATAAAACTGGAACTTTTTCTTTCTTTGCCTTCCTCAATCCTTAGCATTGCTTCTGGACTGAGACAATACACATCTCATCTTATTTTTGCTGCCAAAAAGGTGCTACGTGCTACCAAAAAAGGTCATGCTGATCTGCCTCTAGTCCCCAGGCCTGGCTTTGCTTCAACAGCTGAGAGATACATAACTACAGCTAGTTCCTGCAGGCTGCTAAATATGGATGTAATGTGTCTCAGATAGAATAATTGAAAATATAATAAATCAGTCTGAGAACAGTGGACTTTCCACACCACTGCACTGTATGAATGACCTGTCCTGTACCTCCTCCCAGCAGGTCAGTTGAACAATAGTGTCCTTTCCCCACCGGTCCTTGATGGCCTGCCAGTTCTGGAGGCACTGCTTTCTGGTGGTCAGATTTCTCCACTGACACCAGTGCTGATGCAGAGCAACCAGTGTATCTGCTGGAGTTTCTTCAGATTTACACCAGCACAATGGAGTTCAAGATGCCAAAGTATGCCAGTGCACAAAATGAGCCTTTGCAAGACTTTTTGAGGTGCCACCTTCTGATGGATGATTGGAACGGGTTAGAGTGTCCATTGGGAACACGTTTACATCACCTCCCTTTGCACTGACCATTGTTTCCTCACTGTATATAAATATAGACACTACTCCTCATTTTTATATGTGACCAGCCCATGCAAGTATGGTAAGTTATCAGCTTTGTGTGTGTGTGTATGTAATATTTTTACACTAGAAGTATTTTTAAATTTGATTTTATTTGGAATAGTAGGACTCATCCATAACTCTGTGCTAGACCTTTGAAAAAAACCACTTAATTCTAAAGAAAGATTCTTGTTTTCTTTCTAGAAATTCTTGCTTGTTTTCTGCTTGATCCTTCTCTTTTCAAGAACTCTGTGTATTCCTGCTCGCTGCTACCTTAGACCAGCCAGAAAGTATGGTAAGAATGGGAAACATATTAGACATCCCTGAAACATGAATTGAGATTCAAAGGCTTTTTTTCTTAGAAATGTTGGAATAGCATAACACGCTCTTTACTGAGGAACAATCCAAACAGCTGCTTACTCAGGAATCAACCCACCCAGAGGCATCTCTGGACTGAGACATTCAATAATTACACTCTGGGCTGATGTATGACTGAGGTACTTGCCTGTGTGGCAAAAACCCATGTACTTTTAAGTAGCATTGATTAATCTGAAGGGGGCACCTGACACTAAAATCAAAGCAAAGACAACACAGCTGTTGTTTAAATTCGGTTTAGTAGTGCAAGTTGAAGTATAAGATTTGGGGAGGAGGAAGGAATGAGAAAATAAAATCAAAACCTGTATGTTGAATATAAGAAAGGGCAGAAATATCCTCCTGTAGCCATAAGCAAAGGTGTTTTTCAGATTCATTGCAACAGCATCACATACGTAGTTGCAACTTTTTATGATGCATTGGTTTCAATTATACATATACATATACACATACCAATTGTACACTCATGCACACTGCAGGAGCAAAGCACAGGTTATCTTTTTGGCAAAGCACAGGGTTAGGCTTTTCCCTGGTGTGATTCTACACAAATCAGTGCTTTGATTACTAGTCCACAAATATAAGACTGTGGCCTATGTCTATTGATTTACTGACTATTATTTTCTGGTGTGTACATTCAGGGTGCCTTTCAGACAGAAACCTCTATGTTTTTGGTGCGGTGTGGAAGAATGAAGATTGTTTTCAGTGCAGGTGTAAGATGGGTGCAATGACTTGCTGCAGCTTGTAAGTTTACCCAAATTATTTTTTGTTTATTCAGAAACTGATTGAAATATTCAGACTTAAAAAACCTCATTGAAAGCATGCACTGAAATGTCATACTCATGAGAGCAAAACTCCTTTTCCTGTTTCCCAGTTAACTCCAATTGTGACCAGCAGGATAATTGGTCAATCATACAGACTTTTTGGGGAAGAAACATAGTGAAACACAGGGTGTTCCCAGCACACAGCTCTTCCTCATCACCTCGTCTTTCTTTTGATTCAGACAGTAACTGGGTGTGTGGATCCCTTTAGCCTCTGTTTTCTTCCTCCTACTATTTACCAACTTGTCTCCAGATACCCAAACACCCCACAACACAATGAACCTGTGGGTTTCTGTAGCTCTGCACCAAACCACTGGCCTGCCTGCAAGCATCTATTCAGATATTCTAACATCCTTGCCATGCTGTCAAGGGCTCACATTTCCTCCTTATCAAAACAGGACACACATGCTGATAATTTGCTTTCTTGTGTGTTTCTGCCTATGGCAGTGACTCCTTGAGGAGAGCTGTGTCTTCCTGAATAGTGATGTGAACTGATTATCCCCCCAGAAGACTAGAAAAATCCTTCTTTTAAAGGGAGGGAGAAAGAGTCCCATAAATGATTTGTGAGGAAAACTACAATCCGAGGAACTTTTGGAGGGAAACATTCCCGGCTTTTCTCAGCCATAAGAGCAAGGGAGCTGGCCTGTGCTGAAAAGAGGCCCATCTTGGAGTCATTCATGCTGAGATGATTCAGCACTCTTTAAACTGTTTTTTATTATCAAGGAAGTTTTAGTTTGAAGGGGGAAGTCAGAATTAATCTGTATTTTGCCTTTGTGTGGGAATTTATACTAATCCCTAGCAGAATGACCAGTGAGAACTGCATTTAAACAAGAACAAACATTGGGAAATCACTTCATCTGTTAACAGCCACAGTCAGGGCTCTGTATTCCTCCTATCATAACCCACAGCACTTGTTATGTATATCCACAGTCCAAGTCAATCCATGGTTGCTCCAGGATGGCTGTAGCTCAGTAAGTATCCTTCTCAAACTGTGCCTCAGCTGCTGATTTTCTCTTTGCCTTTCTCAATGACAGGGTTCTAATTCCCAAGAAGTATGACAGGGTGAACTGTGTTGGCCTATTCCACAAGAAAAGCTGTTCCATCCGAGTGGTGAAGAAGACTAATCCTGAGATAAGCTGCAAAGTCTACAATGGAGTAGGATAAGACCACATGATGTATTTCTCCTCTTTCACACCAACCCCAGAAGCTGAATATGCTCTGGATCTCTCCTTTAGAGGAAAGCAGCATGGCTTCAAGAGAAATGAGTTTTCCTTGTGCCTTTCACAGCTCTAATTGTGCCATATCTATCTAATTTCTGACACTAGGTGGTTTGTCTTACACACATTTGTAACCAAACTTTACCACAGGCTTTTTTCTTGTTGCGATCCAGAGTTAAATACATTTTCACATACATGAAATCACTGTTGTCACTGATTGGTCTTCTTGAAAACAGAAAAATTTGTGGTGTCTATAAATGTTTGTAAATCTAATTACTGATTTGGAAATCATCTAGCTTTTAAAGTAACAGGTATTATAAAAATTGTTGCCAGATACAGGGATTCATTATGCTATTACACTTATTGACATTCCCTCAATGACATGTACTAGAAGAATGGGATGAAACAAACCAGAAAAACAGTCCCTTGAAAGCCTCCCCTCACCTTGGTGCCTTCTGTAGGTCAATCCATTAATGCAGATGCACAAGGGAACATATTCTCCAGGAGATGGCTGGTACATTACAAAAATGGCAATCCCATGCCTGAGAGTCCAACATACTGCAAAGAAGTACCATATAAATAGCTCTGTAGCCTTCCATACCGGGGTAGAATTTCCTGCAATAATATTGTTTGGATCAAAGTCCACTGACAAACAACCTCATGAAAGCTGTTTTTATAGGAAATCTACACTATAAATCATGTTTAGCCTGTAGACTTCAGGCATTACACTGTGCCTGGTACAAAGTCCATAAAAGTAGATAATATGAGAAATATCCTATAAAATCTATTTATACAATATTAAGAGCAATTATAAAAAGAGTGCTGTACAGCTTAAAAGGCCCAGACAAATAATTTGAGTGTGTTCAGTTTATTCAACACTGACGTCATAGCTCTTTTCTTCATCTGCCTTTCCTCTACCTTCCTGAAGTGTATTACAATTAAACATTTCATCTGATGCACACAACAACTTCTTTCAATATCTGTTGTGGAAAACCACAATCACATTTAAACCGTGGTGGTCTATTTAAAGTGTAGTGCTGAGAACATACAAGCAGAAAACCTGCACATGGTAAAGAACACAGCTTACCAGTTAGCAGAAAAACCCCATCTATGGTTATGGCAGTCAATAAGATGATTCCAGAAAGCGGATAAAATGAGAAATACAATTTCTCTTTCTAAATTTTTGGGGCTCGGGGTCAGTTAGAACAAAAATCAGCTCCCTTTGATGATATCCCCCTGTGCCTTCTTGGGACAAATGCCATGGACATCCCTGCATCTGGCTGACCCATCCAGTCTGGGAGGAACAGACATCACAGGGGCCCTCACTTCTCTCCTTGAGGAGGACTAATTGGAGGATTTAATCCAGTTATATATAAATATGTATGTATATGTATATATATATATATGGGGGTTTTTGTGTATATATATCTATGGAGGTAGATGTAGATACAGATATATATACAAGCTATCTGCTTCCTAAATGCTAGATTCATTTATAAGGGCCTGTCTAGGGACCCCTGAGTAACAGGCCTATTTTTCTGAGCATCATTTAAGCAGTTCAGAAAAATTCCTGTGAAGATACATCAGTTTCGCAGTTCCCCCCATGGAATGAAGGTTATGAATAAATTGAGGATGGCTGATAATGGTTGAAATAGCAATTCTGCTTCAGAAAGAGGTAGAGATTCTGACAAAATGAAACCAAACCAAACTTCTGTGAAATATCTACAAGGATGCCATGTAGCCCTGATAAACTTAGCACACCCGTGGACTATGTACTGTTCCATGGTACATTTTCTCCACATGCTTTTGTCATCAAGTGCCTAGTACTATTCTTTGTGGATATTGTTTGCTCACTGTTTAGCAGTGCCAGAGAGAGCAGGACTCCAGATGCTGGAACACAATTAGATTTGCTAAATGTACTGTAGCAGAACTGGCCTCTGAAATTTCAAGCTCAGAGGAAAGAAGGAGACAGAGTATCAGGGCTCCATCAAAGAAGGCTGATATGGCTGAAGATCTGACACAGAAATGCTGGAGGAGACCCTCAAAGCATCCAGAGTGCAGCTGTAATCCCACTGCTGTGACAATCCTGTCACTGCAGGGAAATGTTTCATTGCACCCAAAGAATGTTGGTTGGTAGAGGCCTTGCTGTCACCATAACCACTTGCAGGAAGGAGTTATTTGGCCAGAGCAGAGAGGACTATTTCTTCAAGCACCTGTACCCCCTTGAAATGCGTTGTCTCCATGGAGTCCAGCTGTTTTTGTAACCAGCTGCAGAGCAAGCAGGACAGTTCTCCAGTGCCTTCTCATAACAGGAGCATGTGCATGTGGAGGATGGGAACAAGGATTCTTATTGCTCTCTGGGAACTAGGACAGCCCCATGCCATGCCAGCTACAGTTTCTTTACCCCATCCCCTACCAACAGCAAATGGGACTGGCTCACTGACAGCATTTAACTAGCAATAGTTGGGATTACAGTACTTCCACACTGCTTCCCAATCTGGAATTTCCATTATTATGCACCCTCATGCAAATATTCTTGCTCATTTTGCAAGTCTTAATGGGCTGGGATCCTCACAGAGGCTCTCTACAGACTATTGCTCAGTAGTCCCCACTGGGAAGTGAGCCATGGCCAAATACAAACCAGCCAGCTCGAGTACCAGAACCACTTGTAACAAGGTGCTGAACCCACACCCACCTGAGGAAATTGGGATCTTTGTCTTGCTGCTGCCGTTCTCACTCCAGGGTAACTGCAGTATTGTCCCCTCTATGCTGCTTGGCAGCTCCAGCCCCATGGCACCTCTTGGCTTACACTCAGTGCCTGCTGATGCATGTACCTCCCAGCTCCACAAATGTCTGCAGGGCTGGAATGACCCAAGTGCTGCTCCCACATCAGCTTATTAATAGTGAGCATTTTCACCCTGCAGTTTGGATACAATGTGGAAAGAACATGTGTGTAACAGGACTCTAATGAAGCCCCATTCACCTCACCAAAATGGCCAGAACCTTGCTAGAGAAGTTCAGCCTAAAAATCTGTCAAGTCCCAGATGACATAGCAAGATACTGGTGGCTAAGTCATTTCCTGCTCCCTGGGCAGCAAAGCCCTGAGCAGTGTTTCAGGAACAGTGATACAGCTGTTCTCTACTGACTTGAAGAAGAAAGCAGATGTTTATTTGCTAGTTTGCAAGCTCTGCCCAAACATCTGAATGGAGAGAATAAAAGTGGCACAATATATCTTTAAATGTTTGGAAGGTGTGGAGGCAAGGCTGGCTAAGGAATGCTGCAGCTGAGGGGAACAGAAGAACAGCTTTGCAAATCCAAATATCCCTCAGGAAAAGGCCTGTCTGTTTCCTAATGGTTTTCCTCCACTTTCTTTAATGCTTCAAACAGCAGTACAAATAAACATATGATAAGTAAATTAAGGAAGAAACAGAAGTGTACAAGCCAGCCAAATAAATAATTTCAGCTCCTCTGTCTCCAGTAAGATAGGAAGAATCTTTTACTTCCTGCAAAGCTGGCCAGAAGCTCAAGATCTGTGTGGGCTGATGCTTTCTCATGCTGAGCACAGCCTGAGATGTTCCATTGCCAGATCGGAAAGCTCATCTCCTTCAGAAGTGCCTGCGTGAAGGGGAAATGGGGTGCTGGTTCAAACTAGTTGGCAAATAAAGCCTCTGAAAAGGAGGCTGGAAACAAAATAAGTAACACAAAATAAGAAGCAGCTCAAGTAACCCCTGATTTAAAAATCATTAACTGTGGACAACTGTCCAGCTTACAGGGCTCATTATATATATTCCAGTTCTATGCTTCTCTGCACCATAGGACATGAGAAATGCAAAATACCCTATATCCCTACTTCTGCTTTGATTATTTCTCTAATGATGAAAGCTGTCCAGTAAACTCTTGAAATAGGTGATTGCATCTGTAATAGCTGTTACCAGAAAAAATGAAAAAAAAAAGTGCAATATAAATGAAAAACTGTTTTCACTGTTAGTTTAGTTCATAAGAGCGTGCACTTATCTTAATATTAAAATATTTTATTTCTGTTAACATACTACATGCCTACAAATAAAAATACCTATTTGCTACCTAATACCTAAGTTGCTTATCATAACTTAAGAAAGGCTCCAAAACAGCATTAGCCACTGGACTAATTATGTAGCTGACCATAGCTTAAAACCATTTTTATATAAAGACCAAAATTAGGTTATTTTGGTATAGCTGTTGGAAATATTCTGTTTGTGTATTTTCCCAATGCAAGAGAAAAATTTGCAACTCTGATTTCTACCTTGGTTTTTGATGAGAAAGACCTGGGGAAAAGAATCACAGAAATTTGGCACTTCTGCAAATCCCTTCCCCCCCCTTTATTTCCACCTTTCTCAGTGCTCTTTCATTTCTGAGCTCTTTCCTGAGTAACAGTGTGTCTCTTCCCCGTTCAGAATCTAAGGACTTTAGTGTGCACCCTTCTAAAAGAAAATTTCAACATCCGTCTGTGATGGAATGGAAAATCTGAGAAAATTGGTGCTGACCTCTTAAGTATGAGGCAAAATTCTCTTTGGAGCCCTACAGGAATCTTGCCTCAGCAAGGAGAACAGGATTAGGCTCTATGTCTGTATTTTGTCTCTTTGTTTTCACTTGAGATCCCTCTCATGAGCAGCATGGGAGCATGCTGCGCTTCAGATACTTCACAGCTCTTTTCTGAAGTTGTTATTCCTCCCAGGTATCCCTAGAATTTGTGTATTTATACAACAGCAGAGGGAGCCAGAACTTCAAAGTCAGACCATAATCAGAAAGCAGAATTCATTGGCTAAGTTGAAGGGAGGGAAGGACAGAGGGCGGGAGAGAGAGGGGGAGAGGGAGAGAGATGCCATCCAAACTACCTACAGAAACAGCCAGCAGAGCTTCTCTCCTGGATTGTGAGGGCACAAAAGATCTTACTTCATTCCTACAACATTTCTGCTTTCTTCCAGAATAGAAATGTGCACCAAGAGCAGCAATTCTCTCCATCAGTAACTGGTAAGAATTTTCTAAATTATCTATTTCAGCTTGTCAAGAGCTCACATGTCTTTATTAAAGTAATCACCTGTTATTGTTAAAAAAAGCAGATGACTGTGTTTGATAAATGAAGACTGTTTGACTTGTCATGAAAGGCCCAGCCCTTGTATCTACTGAGCAAAGCTTTGCTTTTGGGGTGCAAGAGGGAGATGGAAGCTTCTTGGGGACCTTTGCAGTTCAGTGTGCTCCCTGCCACCCTGTGGTGTGACAGGAAGAACCTTCCTGGGTGCCTCTGGTTGCTGGAAAACCCTTCTTATCTCCTAGCCCCTGAGATTTCTTGGTCCTCACACAACCAATGTAGCTTCAGACAGGACACAACACATCACTCTCCAGATATCCTGACTGTCTGTCTGCTACCGTGCCCATTGCAATGTTTTATGGATTCACCACTTCCTTTGGTAAATATCACCTTTGTAAAAATGTATTTTTTTTCTCTTGGGTAGCAAACATGTCACAAAGGCCATTACTCTTAAGAGATCAGGGACTAACTACCATTCTCCAGCCTGCTGATTTGCTATTCACATTTTACCTTTGTGAGCTGGCTCCATGTCTTTGGTAAGGTTGTTATGAATTTAACCAGAAAATAAAAAGGTGGAGTAAATGCTTTTGTAAAACTTCCCTGCTTTCTACAGGATCAGAGAAGATTAACACAGAACAGAATTTCATAAGCTCCAAAAGATTTCCCTCTGAAAACATGCAGATGTGAGAGGGGGAAAAAGAACTCACTTTCCTTGATATTTATGCCACCCCTTATGTTATAGACTTGTAATATGTTAATATACACAAGTTTTTCAATGCCCTAATTATGCAGGTTCTAGAAATTTTTATCCTATATAGCTTTTTCAATGACCTAAGATAATTTCTCCCAATATTTTTGCAATACAAAGTTAAAAAGGGGTGAAGAGTCCATCATTAACTTGCACTGTACTGGATCCCTTAAGGATTTAACACTGTTGTGGGATGTCTGTGCAAACTCAGTGACATCTTTCCTCTTCTAGTTAAGTGTTGCTTTCCTGGGAAGCCATAATAATAGCCAAGTGATTTTTAACTTTTCTTTAGTATATAAGGCTAAACAGGCCAAATCTGCTTTACTGAGATAATGTCATTGGCAGCCAAAAGGGGATCCCACTGTCAGTCAGTCCCCACTACCTCAATTAATAGCTGCAATATGAATTCTGGCATTCTGTTGAACCTTTCCATCACTCCTTTTTTTTTTTTTTTTTTAACTTTATTTTTCTAGCAGACAACAGGCAGCTGTACTCCCAATAATTGCTGTAACTCTTTAAATAAGTGACACCATCACCACATGTCTTTAGGAATTGCTTCTCTGAGAATGTCTTATGGACCGAAAGCCAGTTGTTTGAGCAACAGTTAGGCTCTGAGGTAGATTAGCAAGTGCTTCTAAGTACCAGAAAATGAAGTCAGACACTGCAAACATGTTTTTTTCTTTGACTAATGTCTGATGTGGGAATTGGCTTCCACTGTCCGTCACAACTATGGAGACTGTTATTTGATTACAGGCAGTGGATGATCACAATCAGCTTTGCAAAAAGGACCCACCCTTTTCCAGTGGGCACATAGAGCCCAGCATCTGTAGCAGTGCCCTGCTTTATCCTCCCTCCAGGAAAAAAGTTTTTACAGGGGTTTTCATAGGATGTCTTTGAGTCCAGAGGTCTCTCAAAAGAGCAGTCATGCATTAACTGCTTGAAGCCACTTATGGTCTAGCAGTATCCTTGAAACCCACTGAGGGTTTTATTTTCTTCCCTGACTCATTTCTGCAGAATTCCCTTTCCTTTGAGGAATTTTTCCTGGGAAATACAGGATAATGCCCTGGGGCAAGACTTTTGGGCTCACAACTGACAATTTGGTTTCTTTTTTTTTTTGAGACAAGCTGAGTGACATTTGTTACTTTAGAAGGCTGTGCTGTTCACCAAGACAAACCCTTCAAACTTTGTCTGCTCTTCTTCCTTGCTTCCAACACAAACAGGAGAGGGATAAATGTCTACAAAAGATGTATGTGGGGAATTGATCTTACGTTAAGATTAAATCTGAAAGCTCATTCTCTTCTTCCTTCTGTATCCTGTTAATTTGCTGCAGACTTTTTTGTGATGCTTGCTTTTTAGAGAAGCTGTGTCATGCTGCCTTAACTAGAGAAGAAACTCTCAGGAACATCTTAGTTTTTGTTACTGAACTCTTTCCCAATATTCATTAAGAGTACGGAACAGGATTCCTCTTTCTTCTTAAAAAAATGAGCAAAAAACAAGCAAAAATCTTTCCTTCTCTCTCCTTCAACAAACAGATTTAGGAGATATACTTCTTACTCCTACAAGCCAAGTAAATATTGCTTCACTTTCTGGGGAAAAAAGCTGTTTTTTCTTAGACTATAATCTCATTGCTATGTTTTCTGGGATAATCAACAAACCTTCAATACAATGAGGGGACTAACACCCTTGTTCCCACTGCACTGGTGATTTGCTATATTAGCTCACCTTTGATTCAAATGTCTAAACAGAATTTGCATACATTGCTTTTTACTGGCTCTTGATTTAGAATAAACTGAATAGCAACCAAACACCTTGGAAGTCAAACACAGCGTTTGGGAGTGACTATCCTTGAGGATCCACCCCCCCAAGGATACCATAATAGGATGCTTAAGTGTAAGGTCACTGCAATATTTATTTTTCTGTTTTTCTGGAACTGCTTTTTACATTATGGTTGCTGGAACAAGAGTTAAAGAGCATTACAGACATAGGTGATCTATGCATTGACTTTTCCTGAGACATCAGGTTGGCAGGTGTTTTAAAGCACCTCGTGGTGCATCACAGGTTCCCTTGAGACACTGGACAACTCATGTCCCATCTCCCTCTCACAGTCCCCCTATCTGTGATAAGAGGGTGATAATTCCTTATTTACCTCTGGGCAGTACCATAAGACTAAATGCCCAGGAAATGCCTGCCAGTCACCTGGTGGGGGATACCACACAATGCAAGGTGCTAAAAGAGAGAGAACTCCTAACCCAACAACACACATTGCAGAGCCTTAAGAGATGCTCTTTATCCCCACCACACTTACCCATCAGTGACTAACTCACAGCCACACTCAGTCTTTGGTGTTTCTCTGGGAAATGTGCTCCTTAAACCTGTGGGATCTAGCTTCTGCTTTTCAGGTGGCTCCACCACTTTCTTTTTTTTCCCCTTCAGCATTATTAGTTGTATTAGTAGTATTAACAGTCTCACTGTTGCTTCAGCATGTCCAAAAGTGTCTGGGACCCTTGAGAGGGCTTACTCTGTGGACACAGATGTTTGTAATAACTGCACATATTTTCATATTTTTCAAGCAACAAAAGGGAACCATGTGTTTGTTGTTGAGGATACTGTAGCTAAGGACATGAGGCTGGGACTGTAGTAAAAAGCTCATGTGTTTTGTTTACAGCAAAATCTATTTGTCCTGTCCAAATTCCAGGACTTATCTCTTCTGACTGGTACAAAATAATATTGCAGGCTGCCCATCCCTTAGCTCTGTTTTGCTTGCAGCATCTCCACTGGCCAGCAATCATTAAAAACGATGGGGCTGGTTGAAGGTTTTTCATTCTATATCCATTTTCATACTGAAACAGACCACCATACCCTCCCCATATGTGAACATGGAATCCATATATCACCATTGCTACTTCTTTTTCTTCCAGAAAATGTATCAATCTGTTCACATGGATTGGGCAACAACACAAAAATGAGTGGACAGAAGGAATCACACCTATATCCTCAATTTGGAAAATTTTCTTTGCCCCTCTTTAATTAAGATTTACACTACTGAGGAAATTAAAGACTATGAGAAATAAAGGCCTACTATATTTTGCTTGTGTAACTGTCTTGACTGCCTCAGATGGATACGGATAGATGACAGAAAGATAAAGAGAGATACAGTTAGATAAATCAACAGGTCTAGCAAAGTTACAAAAGAATTTACTGTACTTGTTTATTTTTGCTGATTGAGAAAACAATGATCCCAAAGCATCCTTCTATTTACTGCACACTATTGCTTTCTTTAGTTCCTGATAGGCAGCATCTCTAGAAAACAATAAAATTCATAATGAAAAAGACAAGGCAAAGAAAAAGATATGGGATAGTGGGTGCTTTTGTGCAGTACTGGTTATCTTTAGGCATGCAGTTGTTCAGCAATAAATGCTACTCAATTGAAGTGATAAGCTCACTATACCATGTTATTTATGTATTCATACCTTGATCAGTTGTTCTTTTCTGAATCTCAGACCTTTTTCACCACCCCACAAACTTGAGTGATATTTAATCATTGAGGACAGTGTTATGCAGTGGTTAAATAGTGTCATTCCCTGAGTATTTATTTACTTTTCATACTACAAGCCTTTGTACAGCATGGAACTGCCTCTGGCCTGATGAGAACTCCCAGCAGAGTAAGATTTTTTTCCTTTGATTCCTGCACACAGAGGATTTGGACTCGAGAGTCAGGATTATAAAGCAGCCTTTGCTATGGCTCACAGGAGTCATCTGGGAGAGTCGAGGCAGTCCTGTGACTGAGATTTCCAAAAGTATGCAGCACCAATTAACTGCATGGGTCCAGCTCCCTGAATCCCACCAAAAGTCCCAGCCCATGGCTTGCAGCAGTGATTATGAAGCAGACCTATCTGTCTGTGCAGGAACACTATCTAGCAGATAAAACATGCTTTTACAACAAATTTATAAAAAAAAGAGCAAAATTATGCTGAGGGAGAATCAATAAAAATCTTCCCAGAAGGAACTAAAAGACATTATCAAAATCACTCACTCTTAAAGCCAAAATCAGGGAACTGGACTGTATTTCTGATAAACCCTGTCATGGTCACATTAAGGGAGATATCAATGCTTCGTGGGCACTGGAGTTCATCCGGAATAAGGAAGCAAGAAATTTGGACTGCAGTTCCCATGACCTATCACAGCTGTGTAGAAGCTAGGAAATGTTAAAATTATTTTGAATTATTTTAGGCTTTTTAAAAATTTTCCCGTGGTATCCCTCCAGAGAATGAGCCTGAATTTTTGCATGGTGATTGTCTTGCACAAATGTGAGTTCTGGCTGCAATTACAATGCATTTCACAGAAGATATTTTAATGTTGGCTTTGTGCACCTAATATGCCCTGCTTTGCCCATTGATATTTAACTCAGCTGAAGGTAAATGCAGCCTCACAATATCCTCTGCCCAGTTTTGGATCAGAACCTTGCAAAACCAGAATTGCACACAATTTTTACCCTGGGTGGGTTTTATCAGGTTTTCTTGTATCACCACTCTACTGCATTAGTGATGTTCAAGATACCATATCAGTGAAATAATGAAGTTAAGATGTTCTTAAATCCATGGGACAACCTCACAATGAATAAACATGGTCATAATTCAATAGAGTTGCACAGACTTTCATACCACAGTGTAGCAAAGGGCTCCAGTTTATGATCTAATAAACTATGTAAGAGGGAGCTGCAGAATATACACAAAATCCCTGGCATTTGCTTCCCTGCCTCCCTCCTTACCCTTTTGACTAATTTCTTGCAGCGTAACTAAACATATTTTTTCTTTTCCTTTCTTTGCAGATATGCCCGGACCTTCCACAGCCAGACAGAGCAGATACAACGCTTTTAGCTGGCTCCAGAAGACTCAGACTGTGTTTGGCTACCACCCTTCTGGATAAATATTTTGGGATTCAGGATGAATAAGACAAGGGCTGTTAATGATGTTTTTCATTTCCTGATCAGCAAGAACTGGAGCTCAAGCCGAAGCTTTCCTATGAACATTTCTAATCAGTGCATGAACATCACCGACCTTACTGTCTTTCTGGCCACCTCTTACAGCTTGGAGACTGTTCTGGGCATTGTGGGAAACATCTGTCTGATTGCTGTCATTGCCAGGCAGAAGGAAAAGGCCAATGTCACCAATATCCTAATTTCCAACTTAATAATTTCAGACTTGTTTATGTGTCTTGTCTGCCTGCCTTTCACCGTTGTTTACACCATGATGGACTACTGGATATTTGGAGAAGTCATGTGCAAAATGACCTCTTTCACTCAGTGCACAACTGTGACTGTGTCAATTCTGTCGCTTGTCCTTATTGCTCTGGAAAGACACCAGCTCATCATAAACCCGACTGGCTGGAGGCCAAATACCTCCCAAGCCTACCTAGGAATTGGAGTGATTTGGACTTTAGCATGTCTCATGTCCCTACCCTTTTTGACCACATCCATCTTGTCTAACGAGTTGTATGAGCAGCTCTCACACTTCATGAATTTTTCCACTGATAAGGCAATATGTATCAACTCGTGGCCTTCTGAGCAGCACAAGCTTATTTACACTACCACTTTACTGCTCTTGCAATATTGCATCCCTCTGTTCTTCATTATCCTTTGCTACCTGCGTATCTACCTACGCCTGCAGAAGAGAAAGGACATGTTTGAGAAGAGTGAGTACAGCAACCGAGGAGTCCAGCTGAGAAGGATAAACATTTTGTTAGCATCCATGGTTGCTGCTTTTGCTGTTTGCTGGCTACCACTGCATGTTTTCAACACCATCGTGGACTGGAATTACAAAATCATTTCGCCTTGCCACCACAACCTGATCTTCTCATTGTGCCACCTGGTAGCTATGGCTTCTACCTGTGTCAACCCTGTTATCTATGGTTTCCTAAACAGCAACTTCAAAAAAGAAGTGAAGTCACTTATTCTGAGCTGCCAGCATAATTCAGTAACTGCCTCAATGGAAGAATATGATCATTTGCCTTTATCCACCATGCAGACTGAAATTTCCAAGGGGTCACTGATGTTGAACTGCAGGCACAATTCTATCTAATGAGCAGAAAACATTTCAGAAGGGTGCACTGACACCACACACCAATTATTACCTGTGGGTACATAAAGCAACTGGTGATGCCACAGCTGGGATGTGAACAGGAACCCATCACTACCTGATTTTTGGAAGAACAAGCAAAGTGATATCATAAATGTTCACAGTTGCTGCTGTGGTACACGAGCTTTTCGTGTCAGTGAGGTGGTAGACACTGAGGAGACTGGGCTGATGTCTGAGCAGCTGCTCTAACATCAGTAACTAAGCTGTGGCTGCACAGAGGCTGACATGGGGTTCACCAGCAAAACTCGTATCTCTAGCACGGTTGCAGCAGAAAACCAGATTTCCAGTTTCATCACTGCAGGCTGCCAAAAGTTGTGCTGGAGAAGACTCTCACAGTTTTTCAGTATTAGTAAGATTTTTACGCACAGCTGACACATCAGTGGAACAGAGATATGTAAATATCAAATTTTTTTTTGCTTTACCACCTCTCACAGCCCATTAAGTAACAGTAATCTTTCAGATCTTCACATAAAACATCTGCCTGTTTCTATGAAACTTCACTCTCTGCCATAGGCTTGAGAAAAGTCATTGCCTCTGCAAGTAGGGACAAGGAGCAATGACCCTGGTATGTAAAGAAGACAGTCATTATGAAGGATGGCAGCAAATGAAAATGTTATTTGGTGGATTAAACTCAAAATGCATTGAGATGATACTGAGAACTATTTTTGAGCATGTGAAAAACAGTTGTAGATCTACGTGGAAATGAGTCAGTTCCCACTGCTGTCAATCACAAAGCTCTGCAATGCTAAAACTTCATGCCATGATAGTACAAGGTGGCCAGATTACAGGAGTTGTTCCAGGACTTGGTAGCAACATGATGTTCTGCTTCAGCATCTTCTTGGTACTTTAATTGCAAAGTATCTAATTCAGAAGGTCAGAATGAGCATGAAAACCTGTTTGTGGAAATCACATGTTTCCAGCGTGGCTACACTTCCAAAGAAATAAGCATATGCATGGAGAATTTAAGTTTTCTTAAAAAATAAAACCCGATGTCAGATATCAGTCCCACCCACTGGCATCAGCAACACAGGTGAAGCTGAAATTCCAACAAATCAATAGAAGGTCAATGAAAACAGGTGGAATCCAGGTCAGGCTGAAGCCAAGCCACATAGGTAGTACTGTCTAGTACTGCTCTTGTAAAATGAAGGTCATATTTTTTCACAACTGTATTATTTGTAGCCTTTGTTCATGAAACCTACAAACTATAAACTCATTTTAACCTCTGGAGCCACAGAAATTGCTCAGTGACTACTGAGAAACCAAGGCATGTCCAAGAAGGCCATACTGAGGTATAAATTAAAAAAAAAAAAAAACAAAACAGATAGCAAGTGCAAGAAGGAGACCAACCAGTTCAATGCTAATGAAATATTGAAGCATATTCTGTTCTGATTTGCTAAGCTAATCTTAGCAGAAGGCCGGACTAGGTGGTCAGCTGAGGTAATTTCCAACATGAATTGCACTTTGATAAGCAGTGGTTACTTGTTGCAGTCAATAGGTTTGCGTGGAACTGAAGATATCCACTGATATCCACTGTATAGTTACGCAAACAACTAGAAATTCCTTAGCTGGCAGATCTCTGATTAGACAAATTGGTATAAAGATAGGTGAGGAAAAGACTTCTTCCCATGCTCTGAACTGACAGGAATATGGATGCTGAGCAGAGTATTTGAGGACAACAGGTAACTCCAATGTTATAAGGCAGCAAGAGCTATCAGTAAGTATGGGATCATATCCCCAGCTGGCAGAAATAAAAGTTAACCCCTTGCCATGAGCTCGGTGCACATATTTCAGGGGTAAAACTTAAAGTTTGGCCTTGAATTCTTGCGTGCTGAATCTTACGACAGACGCTTTTTTGATGCAGCCACCCCTGTAATTCTGGCCAGAATCTGTATATCTTAGTAAGAGACTTTGTGTGTGATTACCTTTTTTATCTTCCTCAGCTATGTGGCAAAACATTTTTGCTTTTTTCAAATGGATTCCAGCTTTATTTTCTTTGTTACTTGCTATGCTATGCTAAGAAGTTGTTTCTCTTGATTAGTTTGCATGCAATGTGATTTCTAGACTGGACATTGAGTCTACTAGAAACACAGAACAAGAGGACTCTTATTTTATCTTATATGCATCTTGAAATTTGCTACTGTAGCCAAAACCACCATGGGATGCTGAGTAGCACAAAATACAGCAGCTCCTCCTAATCAATGTGCTATATTACTTCAGGGCTTAAATACTGTTTCAACTTTGTCATTGTTTTGCATTCAGAATCAATTTAAGTAATTGAGTAATTCTGTCTGTTTTTTGCACTTGTTAGAATTCCAGTATTTAGCTAGCTAAGGTGTCTGTAAAGCTATTGTAAGAATACTCTGCTAAACACAAACACAGAAAATTACCTGATACAACTTTTCAAGCACCAGTGTCTTAACTAGGAACATAATTACCTTTATTCATTTGCACTTTCATGAACCTGTCTTTGTCACTAGTTCTAAGTGGAAACCTTTGGTAAAGCACTTACAGTACATCAGAGGCCTGCCACTAGAGCTATGCACTGGCATTGTGGGTCAGATCCGAGTTCTTCCTGCAAAGGGTAGAAATACCCTTTGCAGAGCGAGATCTGACACTGTTTAACTGTAATTCACGTGGCCATTTGTTTCCATGAACACAAGCAGATACATAAAGCAAGCAGATCCAACTTTACACTAACACAGACAAACACAAACGGATGTTATCTTCCTCTCGTGATTAAGCAAAGTGTCAAGTTTGGAGTCAACTAATGTTTATTGCTAACTGACTTTGGACTGGATAAACTACAGGATTTAAACACTAAAAGCCACCAAACTGCACCCATACATCTAACTGCAAAAATGCAGATCCTCAGAACTCCCAACCAGCTGCAGTCTATCCATCTACTTACCATCCTGAGATACATGTTTTTCAACCTCTAAAATTTCCTAAGTAACGAAATAAACTTTAAAGAAAACCCAGAAAAAATATATCTAGGTACCAAAGCACTGAATATGTAACAGGAAAGGTGCCTGTACCAGTTCTTCATTCTGTGCATACACCAAGGCTTATGCTGCTGCGCACAAACGCAGTAGAGGATACTACCCTGTAAGTTTTTTAAGAACTTCTGTAGCAACTATTCCCTGTTCCCTTTGAAGGCAAAGTCACAAGGCTGGGTGCAATTATGCCTGCATAGTTAAAAGAGCCATTTTATTTGTCACTTTGAGGCTTTATGCAGCCAAGGGAGACTAGGTTTCTTTGGTCCCAGAAGAAGGTAACAGAACAGAAATAGCTTACATACCTCTTATCCATCTATAAATAACAGATACTGTTAATGTGTAAGAAGCATTGAGCATTTTTGTGTTCATTGTATACAGTGATGGTTTTGGGTATCCTCTTTAAAGTTCTGCTACTGAGTCACAAAAGCAATGATGGAGAAATAGGCAGGAGTTGTGCAAATCATGAGTTCCTACAATTTCAAGACCTTACACTGCCTTTTTTAAAAAACGTTTTTCATAATCTTGCCTCTTGTGACAAATTATAAGAAGACAGTAAAGTTTTCAGAGCAAGAGAACAACTTATTTCTGTGATAAAAGTAGCACACTACAGGGAATCTTATAATAACAAATAAAGTAATATTGTCTGCGTCACTTCTCTGTGCCTGCTTCTGTAAAATGATGGAATATTCTTCATAGTATAAAATACTTAAAATTTAGTCCTCAACTAGTGTTTATCAAGAAAAAACAAGTATATGGTGTGATAAGAGCCACTGATGTGTGAAGGATTAATAATTTGATACATTATTCCAAAGGACAATAGAGCAGTGCAGCCAACAATGGAGAACAGGCAAGTACCAAAAACTCAACATGGAACACTGGAATATTCTGATGCCAGAACTCAAATCATCCTCACAGACTTTTCAGATTGCACAGGAAGCTGGGTCCTACAAGGCACAGTGTCCTGAACCCCAACCAGAACCACAGCCAGAAAGTAACTGACACTGCTGGGATGAAAACCAATGTGGGACATTTAACAAAATTTTACTGAACTTCATAAAATGCTTTGACTGGGTTGAAAGTATTGGTAAATTTCTTTGACCTGGGTTACCTGGCTTGACAGAACATAAACCAAGGTACTAAAAATGACTGCAGATTGTGCTATAACCAGGTTTGGTTTATTACACTTGTGCACACAAGGGAAGAGTGTAATAGCTATCTGCCTGCCTGGACTGGAGGTGTGTGGCATAAACTGCTGCAGTGGCTGGCAGCAATGTTGTGACAGCCACCAGCAATGTTGTGACAGCCACCAGTCACGTCTGCAGTGTAGGCTTGCTGTGTGCAAACATGGAGTACACACACATCTGAGGACGGACACTCTGTGAGAGTTTATGGTGAGATAAAATGTCATACCCTGAGGACCACTTCAGAGATCCTTTTGCTCTGTCCAAGTGTCTTCTCACAAGATCACCTGGCATTTCATTTTACAGGCCATTCCTTCAAGTTTCTTATTGATCAAACACTGGCCTGATTTTCATACCAGAATTGATTTCAATGTAAATTGTTGATGCTTAGTACGATGTGTAATCTGGGTTTATATAATACGAGCATCAAAATCCACAGAGCTTTTATGATCTTCCCTCCCTTTCTCAGTTTGCTCTATAAAGCCACTTATTTGAACTCAGGAAGTCATAAGTAGAATAAGCCTGAGATTTATACTTCTGTACTTTCCTGCCAGACAATGCTCATTAGGCCTTAGTCAGAATTGTTTTGTTGTCCTTCCAATAAATACTTATATGAAGCCCAGTAGCAGCACAGAGATTTTATGATGGAAACCTGCACTGAAATTTAATACCAGAGATGGCTACCTTCTGTATTTTCTTTATAGAACTTTAGATTATGACATCCACCATTCCTTTGTAAAACCATACTCAGTTAAATAGTGCTATAGTATTCATCAGATACGATAAAAACTATTTTGTTCAATAGAAATTGCAACACAAATTACCAGATATAATACTAAAAGAAATAGCCATGATACACATAAAATGATGGCATAATAGTTATATGAATGAGTACTTTTAGTGGAATATCACAAGATGCAAACTGACAGTAGAAAGATGGATTTTCAATTAAAAGGTATGCTAACAGAGAACATGGAACTTGCATTGTAACTCTTTAAAATAGGACTAGGTTTTGTTCTTAAATTCCCAGATAAAAAATTCTGTCCTTTGAATATAGTAACTTCAGTTCATTATTTACTGTGTCCCTTATCCAGTCAATGGGAATATGAATCCTCCCTGTTGGGAGCTAGTGGGCAAATACTACTTCATCATTCATAAGTATTTGTCTTGATTCCATTTCTACAAGGTGATTGCATGTAAAACACACTTGTCCGATGCCATGCCTTTAGTATGGGCTTGAGCATTGATTCATCTGGTTGATAGGCTGACTTAATGACCAAAATTAATTACATGCACCATATATTACTTTATATCAAAAATAGACTGTAGAAAAGTTCCTGATGTCCTAAAGACCAATGCAACCACTTTCTGAAAGACCTTGCATTCACAGTAGAGAGCTGAAAAACACAGGAAAGTTATGGTCTTCTCAGCACATATGTTAAACCGGAAGGAATTCACACAGTCAAGCAAAGACTTTTGTTTAAACTCACAAATACCCAGACTGCTCCAGGAGCATAACGCTCATGTATCCCAGGGCTACGTTTTGGGAAGGCTCCCAGGCTATAAAAATAGCAGAAGCTGGCTAGCACTGTGGTAAAGGTTTTTAAAGCTAGTGAAATGAACTAATACCACCATTCCCATTTCAAATTCCGCATGTGCTGAAATGCATCAGGGAGATGCAGCCAATTGGTCCCAAATTGCGCAATGTCCTTTCATAATATCCCGCATTTCCACAAGCCACCGCAGAAGCACATGACACAACACACAGGCATGCACAGCCTCCTTCCAGGCAAGCTCATCCCCCTGAGCAGACAAAAAGGTCTTCTGTTAAACCTACAAGCTGCCAGTACAGTTCCTCTGCCTCAGAAATAGCCTGTGAAAGGTGGTTCTTGATAGGATGAATATGTTTTCCATGCACTGCAAGGAAAAGCTTCATGGCGCTGCAGTTGCATGCAGCATCTGGGTGAGTTGCTTACAGACACCCATAAATAAGGGAGTATCTTATTGTTTGTGGGAAGGAAGCAGGAATTACTTGGCTGGAACAAAAGAAAGTGTTCTACCTGTATTCAGAGCAGCAGGCAAAGTATTTGCAAACAAACCCCTGATCCAGCACATGCTCAATTATTTGCACTGCCAAATGAATATATTACATTACAGATTTGCAAAGGTCAAGGTTTAAGTGAGGACAATTTGAGGTTTTGTGCTTCATAACATTTTCACTGATCAGTTTTCCACAAACCCCAATTGGTTAGAACTACAATATGTACAGCATTCCAGGATTAAAATATACATAATATCTATCATAAACACACAATTTCTCAGGATCTGGGCCTTGGAACAAATATACACAGTACATTTTAAAAAGAAGTCCTTAAGAAAATTGATTTTTTTGTTTTGAAGAATTTCAAACAACAACTGACATGGACAAAAAAAAAATAGTCCCTCATTCTGCAAACAGGTTGAATGCAGTAAAAAAATTGTTTACTTCAAATTATGTGAGGAATAAGAGTGGTTTGGTGTTAAATTTTCTACTGTGCAGTACTTCCTAGGTCAACACATTAGTTTCACTTGAAAGAACAAAAAGGAACAGTAATGACAAACACTGCAAAGCCCATGAGTGCACTGTTGTGACTGGTAAATGGTATGGCTTGTGGCAGTTCTGAACTGCTGATAGCTTCTCTTTAGTTTAATAAGAAGGAACGTGCCTTTGTTTCAACCAGCTTAACTCAGTATCAATTCTGATAAATAGAATTCACCTGAAAAAGATAGTAGGTGGTATCTGAGCACACAGAGAGAGTATTTGAGCTTAAAGGACAGGTTTAAGACATTAACCATAACCCCCTTTAATGTAGGAGATAATGCAAAGTCGTTATTAGTTTTTTTTAGACTTGAAAACAAATCAATTGATGCTGTTGCTATGATTCAGCCATCAGCTTGACTGGCTGCATTCACTTTTGTCTGTATAGTCTGTTATTAAAGGTAGGGAATGAAAATAACCCCTCTGGTGCTTATTTTAAGCATACTTATCAGCAGCAATCTCCCATTTTCTACTAAGAGCAAACACAGTTTAATATATCCTTTTATAACTAACACAAATTACTTAGAGGTATGGGGTCAATAAGTGGTACCAGCTTCCAGGAACATCCATTCTTTATCAAACGAGGTTTTTTTTAATAGCATTTATAATATCTATTCAGGAAAACACTGTCAACTGTTTTAATAGAGGTTTACAAATCACTGCTTTGTTAGGAAAGAATGTCTGTGTTGCATCCTCTGTTAATATGCTTCAATTGTAAATAACTGCCAGCAGCAGTTATCTCCTACAATAAACTCCAGGCCTCCCAGTGCCATGAGGAAATTAAGTGTAGGCAACTACTCTTAATTTCCACCTACAGGAGCACATAAGCTTGGACACCACTGAATGTTTTCCTACATGCCACAAGGACATGCGTGGATGTCCACACACACTCACAGTGCAGACACAGCCACAGTCCTGCTCTTTGCCACACAAGACAGCAGGGATGTGCAGATAACTAACTTTTGAGAACAGAATACACAACAAATTAAGTAGGTGCACACCTTACCTTTCTCTTTTCAGAGCCCTGAAGACACAGGCAGATAATTTTGCTCACCTATGTGTGCTACAAATAGAGCTTTCTGCCTCTGCAGAAGCTGTGCAGGGAAGTGAGGAGGGGCCTTACACACACTGCCCACACATCAGCTGCTCAGCAGTCCAGCCAGAGTGTCAGGGAAGGGCATGGCCTTGCCCAGGCTGCTGATGCACTCCTGATGGAGCAGGGCTTTGGGAGGCACAGGCTGGGCAGCTCCCGTTCTGCAGGCAGCAGCAGGGACTGGGAAGGTGAATGGCTCATCAGTGGTGACAAAACCAAGAGTATTCCCACGTGGTCAGAGCAGGATTTCAGAGGGACCAGGGAAGTGGCACAAAGCAGAGGTCTAAGGTTGGGTAGAGCTTTGAGGATCCTTTTTTGGAGTATAGATGCCCAAGCTCCATCTAAATCTAATATTAAATTCAGCTCCAAGGTGACATGCTAAAGTCACACAGGGAGCTTGTATTTGAGCAGCTGTTGAACCAGTCCTACACCAGCACACTAATCAACAACCCACTTCTACCTTAACAGTACCTAAATCTCTGAAAACTGCAGCTCCAGGATGTTCAATCCAGAATAGACTCAGGGGTAAGAGCACTGGAAAGGAGATGGGGATGTACAAGGTGACCTGAATAAGTATGGGCAGTCAGACAACTGGAACAATTAAAATTATTCCCCTTCTTGGGGAGTCAGTTGATTTTATAATTAACTTAGTTTGAACGAGTTTATTTCTTGCAGGCTCTGTAGTACTAATGAACCACCCAGCCCCTGAGGAACACCTTTGTGCAGAACTTGATAGATATGCTTTAATGTAATTTTAATTCTTATTTGTTTAACCATCAGACCTCCTCAGCTGCACCTAGAGAAAGCAAAGGTTTTGTATGCTCTCTCTCCATAAGAAGAGCACCCAATATGTACAGTGAGCTGAAGACAGAGGTCTGATTTTTTCAGTTAGTTAACATCAGATAACATGTAGTCCTGCTTTCTGCAGGAGACAGCGTAAGTCAGTGTGCAATTACACATGATGGATCTAGGCATCACGTTGGTCTCTTCTCAGCTTTCCCCCCACTCACTTGTTCATCATCCTCTGGGCTGTGACAGTACATCCCAGCAGAGCTGGGAATTGCATAGCTGAACTGACACACATTTAAAAATAAGACTAAAAAAATAAATATTATTTTAAAACCCCAGTTTGTTATTTTTAACTTTGTCTTATCATTGATCCAGTTAATGCAGTGACCCTATAAAGAATTTTATCATCACAGATAAAGAGAGAGTGACTTTACACACAGAAAAAAAAAAAACAACAGAGGAGAATGCTGGAGAGTGGGATTTCTTAGATGAGCTTTACCACCAAAGGCAACATTCTGCCTAACTAAACCCACAGTGTCTGGATTTGTACTTTACCTATACGGAGGGGACTGTTATCAGAAATTTCACAGAAACACAGAACAGCTGAAGAGGGAAGGGACCTCTTGATGCTACCTTGTCCAACCCCTGAGTTCAAGCAGGGCTTCCACAAGCAAGACACTCAGGACTGTGCTTGGATGGGGTTTTAATATCTCCATGGATGGAAATTCCATCACTGCCCTGGCCAACTTTGCTCCAGTGCTGCCATTGTGCACAGGCAAATTCTATTGCTGTTTCATCTCACTTTAGACTTCAGCTAAAATCTTCAGCACATGAAAACCAGCAGCAATTGCAATGTCTGCAGAAGTTGCAATGGGATGTGACTGGTTTACACCTACTGGAAGTCTGTCTACTACTTTGCTTTCTTTCAGTCCAAGTTTCTCACTAGCATTGGATATTGAAAATTCAGCCCTAGTTCAGCTGCTGGCTCATACTGCCCATCTAGGATCACACTAGCTTGCTGACAACTGTGGAGATTTAAATTTTATGACCAAATATACTGCCTTTGAACTTATTGAAATTTAGACCTAACTTGCATGATTCTGTTTCCTTAAAACAGTAGATTTTGTTTGGTGGAGGTATCTCATTGGACAGTGCTGAATGTATAACCACAATGATATTAACTCCAAAACCTAAGATAGAACAAATAGATTTTTTTTACTAAAAAATGAATAAAACACCTCAATGACCAACAGCTTTATTAGGAATCTCTGTTTGAACCACTCTCCTTTCAAAACCTGTTACTTGATTTCATATCCTTGCAAACACTGTCAAGATTAACACCTGGCAGCATTTTCCATTTTGCCATTTATATCTGGCAGATATCTTTTCCTATTGGGTACAATAAGAAGTTCATGGGTCTCATTTGCTGGAGTATTCTGGTACAAGGAGGTGGCAGCCAATAGAAGGAGTGAAGGTCATGTCTGATATTTTCACAACAGAAGGATTGTGCTTGTCTTGTGTTACTTTGAGGAGCTCATCCCTGCAGTTCCTTGAGAAATGGACTGGATGCATTAGACCAGCAAAACACCAGGTTATCTTTTCTTTTGCTGGGGTCCTATTTTTTAAAAGCAAATTTTTTCCTAAGCTGCCCTGATTAGATAGTAATAATAACATTAAGTTAAATTGGTTCCTTGGGAGATGTCCCAATTAAATGGCTATCCTAATTAAGCACATCCTGATTAAGCAAAAGATCCTATAATTATAATAACAGCATGTAATAAAAACAGGCCCATAGTTCTGTTCAGACAGAAAGCATTTTGCAAGCCTTATTTACAGGAACCACTTTATCCAGTATTGAAACTCAACCAGCTCTTGGGTGAAATGCAACATCTGTTTAACAATGTGAAGTAGAACTAGACAAGCTTTTAGAGCAGGAAAATGAAAAATCCTGCCCCATCCTGACAATGCAGACAATGTTATGATAAAGCAGAAGGTACTTAACATGTAATTTGGATGAAGTATTTTGACTGATCTTAGCAGAATTGCTTCAGTATTTACAATTGCTTCCCATTATCACAAGTTCACCAAAGAGGGTGTATTATAGAAGCTTCTAACAAATATTTAAGCTCCATACTAAATGGAGGAAAAGTACCCCACATTGAACTTTTGCCTTCTAAGTTCTGAAGAAAAATCTCATTCCTATATTACCACAATGGAATTTTTATCAACTTAAAATACCAAGCAGAGTGCAGAACAAGAAGCCAAATAGAGTCTGGTAGAAGTACTAGTGTGAAAAGTCAGTTTTCTCCAACGAGCTGTAAAGCTGAGCTCCTGACTCTCTGCAGTTATTGCAAATGTATGGCATGTTTTTTGAGCACTACTGTGCCAGAGGGAATTCCAGTTGTGTGTTTTGGATGCTGTTCATGCTCCAGCTTGCCTAATTGTATTTGTCTGGCTTAGTTCCTCTCTTGATCACAGTGGAGTAGGACAACTTCATTATTTTTAGTTTGTCCTACACAGCACTGTAGAGATGTTGAGTAATTCTCGGTAAGTAATAAGAGCTGAATAAACAAATAGAAAAAAAATATATTTATTTACTAAAATTTCCCCTTTTTTTGGCCTCCTAATGACAAAAGAGAAGAAACAAGGAGTTAACATGAAACTCATACCCCTAAGTGTCAGCTGACAATAACTGAATGACTATAAATGTTAGCAGTCATCAGCATAAAGTAAATTATCACTGAACAGAAAAATTAGTGAAGTCCACCACAAACCATTTTTCCAGAGAGTACATAAAACAACTCCCTACATCTTCCCTTCTTGTCCTGCTGTTGTTGTGTCTGAGCACTTGAGGCCACAGAGATATTATGTCATGAATTATTCAATATTAGTTCAATATTGTGTGGATGTACAGTTTTTAAGGTAGACACCATAACACTGAGGCGCAAGCAACTGGTCCTTGGATAAACTCAGGAGAATGTATAATGTAAGTGCACAAGCTGCACTGAGGTACTGCTCTCCACAATACCAAGAGAGGTGCCCATCTGTGACACTTCTGAGGTGCCATTTTAGAACACAGTGGTGCTCTTTGGAGAAACCAAGGGCTGCTGGTGCTGCTGGAGGATGGTGACAGTGCTGTCCTCTCAGCATCACAGTGAGCTCCCAACACAAATCTGTTCTCAGAAGTGCAAATGCAACCTGAGGATGTGTTGTAGAGCAACATAATTGCAATTACTGCCAAGAGTGACTCTGTACAAGGACGTAAGGCAGAACACAGAGATCCACATTGAGGAAATATCTACAGAAACCAGGACAGGCTGCAAAGTACGATTACTAGAATTACTAGAATCAGAGAAACAGCCAATCTGTTTACCAAAAATGATTAAAAGAGCTTCACTGTTCAGGATGCAATTGACATTTGTACATGTATCAGGCAAATTAAATTAGAAAGAAAAAGCAGTTGAGGCAAAAGGGCAATGTTAAGATGAAAACAAGCTAAGTCTGGACTTGAAACTGAAAGGCTTTCGTTGAGGTATCTTCTAACCATGTTAACCTTTCAGAATAAAAGCCTGGTTAGCCAGTAAACAAAC
The DNA here is from genome assembly GCA_013399835.1 of Leptocoma aspasia. NCBI lineage: Eukaryota > Metazoa > Chordata > Aves > Passeriformes > Nectariniidae > Leptocoma > Leptocoma aspasia. The sequence goes on along the minus strand of VXAX01000073.1, from coordinate 96,405 downwards.
TTACCTTACCTGGTGGGGCTGTAGCAGATGATAGATGACAGATGTAGAGCAGCTCTTTAAGTCCTTTGCTCTGCTGCCAGGTGGTTGTAATATCTGACTGACTGCTGTAATCGCAATTCCAGCCTTGCTTGAAGTCTCCTTCCTTTATCCCAGCCCCCAAGTCACTAACTCTCCATGCCTTAATATGTCCTTTAATGACATATTACAGAGAAAAAAATCAACACATCTGCAGAAGCTACCTGCAGGCAAGATTCCCCAAGATATCTTGGGATTAGCCCAGGCTAAGAAACTAACATAAGGCCTTTTTAAGGAACTAACATAAGTCTTCAGGCAGTTCATAACAGTGGCTTCCTGTCTCCTCAGGTAAAAGCAGAATTTTTTTCTTTTTAAATAGAAATGCACCTTGATTCTTCCAGATCACAAGCCGAATAATTCTATAAGTAACAAATATCTCAGTATAGGGTACTAGAAAACCCCTAAACCAACCTAAATAAGAAACAAACAAACAAACAAACAAACAGAAAAACCACCCAAAAAACCCCCAAAACCCCAAAAAAATTCCAACAAAACAAAACAACCCCCCACCCCCCCAAAAAAACCCAAAAAAACCCAGAAAAACCACAACAAAACAAACCCAAATCAAAATAACATTAACAACACATTAAAGAACTTCTGGTTAGATCTCCAACAATAACACCACCATAGGGAAATGCACTTCAGCAGTAAAGGCTAAACTAGTTTCTGTGTAGCAGCTATCCCTACTTCTTGTCAGATGAATCTTCTCAAACAACAAACCTGTCAGCCTCATGTCCAGTTCCTTAAATACAAAAAAAACACGGACAAGTCTTCTGGGACCCTCCCTACCATCCCTAAATTGGTTATCTTAGACAGAATTACACAAAGATGCATTATTCCATGGCCTGATGCCTCAGGTGGTGATTTTATACCCAGGTGTCCACAATAAACTGCAATCAGTGTTCTTAAAAAGCTCCTTTTGGTGAAACATAGCACAATATTTTGCAAGCAGTAATAAAACCTTGTAACAATCTTGAACATAGGGCAAAGGTTATGACAGATGAACTGGAGCTACCCCAGCAGGGGAGGCTGGAAGAGTGTTTTATGTAAAAAAGCCTATTTCCAGGCAGCAAGGACTTGCCCAGCCTAAGGGAATTAACATCTGGTTAAATTAAAAGCAGATGTGTAGCTGCTCTATCAGAGTCAATGAAACAGAGTTCCCTTGTGCAAACTCTGCCAATTCAATATCGGGGGGAAGCTGGGCCAAAGCTCCCTCCCTGTCCAGATCTTGGTAATTTTGAACCATCCTGGAACACACTTAGCCAGCAGGTTATTTCATTCTTCATTTCACTGAGGCATTCTGAACTGTGAGCTCAGGCACAAAGAAGCAGGTTGTTTTTTCTACAAACTGCATCTGTGTTACAAATTACCCTTTTTCTGTCAAAATTGTGGTCCTTTTCCACTTACTGTTCTGCTTAGATTTTAATTGCTAAATGATTCCATGAGTGCTGAGAATTTTGTCCTAAAGTCAGGATCTCATTTTCAAAGGAACCTCATAATTTGGAATTAACCTTAAGAATGCTGTCCACTAACCAGGTGAATCTGCTGGTTTTTTCTCCAGATAGTCTTTTGTCTCACAGTATAAAGGTCAAAGTTTGTTTGGTCCTATCAGTAGCACTCTTGTAGGACAGACAAAAGCTAAAATTTTCATTATTACACTAGAAAAGGTAATGCCTGTTTCCTTTAACAGGCCTTCTGTTAAATTGTAAGAGCTTCATAATTTGAGGCAAATTTTCCTTCCTACTTCATACACCTCTGGAAAATTGGGCCCTGTTCCTCCTGCTGCTGTGAAAGAAATGTTATTATTACAATGGTTGTCTTGGGAAGGGGCATGAAAGACTAGAAGAAACTTTATATCTGATTTGGGATCTCAGCCTGCATGAACTGGGCTTTCTATTTTTTTCTTCAGTGAGCTAGGTTCAGATTTTGGGAGGCCTGGTGCTAAGCCAGGTGGCAAAGCTTTGTTTGTGTTTGTGGTTTTGCTCTTCTGCTCATGGGGACTGAATGACTGTGTGCTGCTTATTTTAACTGTCTTCAACCTGTTTCACCTCTTGGGTCATCTCTGTGGATCATCTCTGCTGGGAGGAGTAACAGCCATACAGAGTTTGTGATCTAGTCACAGTTTCTATGTCACCAGCATCACCAATCTCATAACTGCAGCTCTAAGACACCCTTAATTAATACATCAGTGTTAAAAAAACCTTCTGGTGTCCCCAGGTAACAGCAATATCTTCTGATCATATAGTCTGTGTCAGAGCAGTGTCAGAGCAGAAGGAAAAGCAGACTTCATACTGCATAACCATCCAGCCTCTGCCCTAAACAATGAGAGAGGCTCAGCTCCCCAAACAAGAGAGGCTCAGCTCTCAGAGCATGGTCAAGACTGCAAAGTGGGAAAATACTTCTAGGACTGTGTCCTCATATTCACATGAAAATCTTCAGGCTTTTCAAAGTACAGATCTTGTGTTGCATATGTTTATAGGGCAGGCAAAACATGGACTATAAGAAAAGCAGGACCCAGGTAGTGATCTGCCAGAATTTGCAATGAGAGATCCAACTGTGCCCCTTCAAAATGCTGTGATTCAGCATCTACTTCTGTCCATTTACTATGACAAGCACTTGATACACGTACATTTAATTATTAGAGGTGCTTAGCTTCTACACCTCTTACTAAAGTCAGTGGGAGAAGAAAGTTTTGTGCAGTTCTCTGCTCCAACCACAGGTTGTGATCTCAAGAACATGTTAACTGGACCCCAGAAATCCAAGAGAACTTTGACAAAATCCATGGTGCTCAGTCCTAGCATTGAATCTGTCCAGACAAATTGTCTACTGGGATTGGACCCCAGACTGTTATGTTAATAAATGCTTCTAAAGTGAGCTACTTCTGGTGTATGAGTTCTGTTCCCTTCACACACGACATCAAGGTCTCAATGATAGTTGCATGCTAAAATTATCAAGAAACAGAAGAGTGTTTTTTTCAACTGGTTTATTCTAGAAGCAAATGGGTAATATTTTAAGAACTACATTGCAAGTTCAGTCTTGACCCCTGGGATTATTTAGCCTTAAGCCTGGATGTAATAACTTCACCCTGTCTTCAAGACAGAAATGTTGTTCTTGGTAAGACGTCGGTCTCAGCACAAATTTTTTAAGACTTCACAATATAATGTCTCCACTGATCATCAGGTGAGGGAAGTGTCATAACAAGTGTTATAACAAGGATTAGTGGGACAATGTCCTTCATTAAACTGACTCACAAACAAGTATTTTTAAAAATAATTTTGGCTGCTCTTTAAAAGGCTGCTGGCTCTTGAAAAGTAGGACCTGTGCTGGTGTCAAATTCCAAGTTCCTTGGCTTGCAACTCACAAAATCTCCAGTTTGTATGCAGACATATAACTATTTAACAGGTAAGTGGAAGGGAGAGCTTGCAGGATATTTGTTACATTCCCATCTCATCAGGTTGCTTCATATATCAGGTCCTTACAAGTTACCTTTGTACAGGAGGAAAAAGGTAGCACAACTAAATTTATTTATACACCATATGCAAATCCCTGAAAAACATTGGTTAAAAATACAGATGGTTTAGAGTTATGTGAGACAGTCAAAACATCAAAACTTGGTTGCCAGGGAGGAACAAGCATCAAGAGCTGGTTCCAAGTAGACTGAAAGGCAAATTCTCTATCCAATGGGGTGGCAGGTTCCTTTAGAGCTCAAACATTGCTTGTTTCAGGGAGCATCAAAAACCAAACCAAACTGTACCACACAGTGAATCTTGCCCTGTATATTTTATAAAAATTATTTACCTTCCAGCAGAGCAGATTTGGTGCCTGTCACCATCCCCAGCTCTAGGAAGAGAGAATTTCAACTTACACAGAATACAGGGAGCAAAGGGACAGCTCAAACTCCCACTTTCTTGACATTGCTGCAGTTCTTACTCAGAATGGGATACAGACACACACCCTTTCTTGGTCCCTTGGCACTCATGTCACCTCAGGACCAAGTCTGATGAAAGTGGTTTGAGACTGTAAATATTTATCTGGATCCACAGTAAGAGGGAAATACATTTTGGTAGAGTATCAGCCTTGGACCCAGTAATTTTGTTCCTGGCAGGATCACATTTTTACTGTGTGACAACAGGCACAGTCAAGTCCTGCTGTAGGGATTAGCAATAGTCTCTGTATTCACTCAGTTCTATACTCCAAAACAGAGGTGAAATGAAGCAGGATTTTACACACAAGGAATTATTCAGATAACACAATAAAGGTGGTGTGTAAATACCTCCAAGTAAATGTCTCTCAAGCAAGGTATGTTTCTTCTGCCTGATTATCATAATGACATCTAAAACTCACTGTGCCAGATTTATTTATCAGCAAGACACAATCATAAATGCAAGATGCCTTTCAAGCACTGTGACATTCCCTTCCTGCAGATGGCTGGAAATGTTCTTAGATACAATATTTGCAATTAGCTTGCTGATGAAATTAGTGCTCTGAAATGGTTAGTTTTATAGATGCCCCTGTTACTCCCTCTCTGGATATTACTGCTTTAACCTCCTTGAGACCTTGGCTGAGACCACTTTCTTAGGACTGCAATATTGAGAGTGCAGGCCAGGAAAAAAATATAGCCCAGCACAAGCAGGGAGAAGACGTGGAGTTGTCAGGTGGGTGATTTGTCTGGGGTTCTGGTGAACTGCATCCTAATCCCTGCTGTCCCACTGCTGACCCTGAACTGGTCACTCCTCAGTGTTTCTGCTTCAGTAAAAGGAGGTACTACTTACTGCCTTCCAGCCCTCTGTGACATGCTGTGGGAGAGCTCAGAGTCACCACTATTCCCAGTGGCCAGTTCTGGTACCTCCTATTTTAAGCATGAGTAATCACCATTCCTGACACGTGCTGCCCTGCTGCTCTCGTTTTACCAGCAAGAGTGTTTGGGCCACGTGATCAGAACATTCAGGAAAAATCCCTCCAACTACTGCTCCTGAATTTCCCAGGAGAACTGTCCAAGTGCACACGTTGCTGAGGATGCCTGCCCCTTGCCTTTTGACTGGAAGCACATCAGTGATGTGAAGGATCCATCAGTAATACAGGGACTTCACAGATCATATCAGGGATCTTGGGGGGATCCCATACACCCAGGGCACTGTTGCTTCAACCTAGTTTGCCACTGTTCACTGCTTTTTGCCACTGAGATGTGAGAGAGTAAAGTTTCTTTCTTAGGAAACAAGCAGGAAATTAAGATTTTGATAAAGTTTCTACTCTCTTTGCACCAAAGCCCATCAATGTCTCAGGCTGGTTTTCACCTTTCATGGGCAATAAAGTAATTTGCTCATAACAAACAGCTGCTCATCTGAAAGAGGACTGGCATGAATCATAGCGTAGGCATGAATCAAAGAGGACTGGCATGAAAAGCTCATGCTCATTTTTGAACACTGCATTATGCCCTGATTAATTGGCAGTGGCTTATGGCTCTATCAATAGGACACACTCCCTGGAAAAATGACACATTTCTGAGAAACCCTCAACAGACGCAGGCATGTATTATTGATGAGCTAGGAGAAAATCATCTGGGTATTTTTACAAACCCAGGCTTTAAATCGGTTTTGCTGAAAGGCCTGTCAGTCTTTTTTGATTATGTTTCTCTCTGAAATAAATTTCCCCTGAGGCAAAATCTTTAGTTATGGCACAAGCCTGCAGCTTAGGAGACCTGTTCTCCCTCCTTGGTTCTGTGTCAGGTAAGTGGTGCCCGTAGCACCAGAGATCGATTTTAACTGTATGCCCCAAGAGCGTAACGACTCTTTAAGTAGTCTCACAAATAAATGAAAAGCATTCAACTGCTGCCAACTATCTTGGCTGTCCAGTAGTGCTCCCTCATCCCTGCAGTATTTGCAGACCTACTTTGGAGAACTTTTCCATCTTCTCCTGTTTCCTGCAGGGGTATTATCTGTGCTCGCAAGGATTCAATTAATGCCATTGATGTGGAATGTTGTTCCATTCATCACTGGCCACAGCATCTAATGAATAGGATAATCTAATTCTCCCCAAATAAATATGACACCAAATTAAAAGGGTTCATAAGCAGCCTCCAAAACAAGTGAGTTTGTTTCAATTTATTGTCTTTTAAATTGCACTGGATCCCTCAAGTACCAACCTAACTATAAACAAACCAGTGACTGAGTTTGAGAGTTTATTATCATTAATGTTTGCCTTTATTTATACTAGATTTGAGTGTTAGTATTAGCTGGACAACAGAAAAAGGGAGGTCATCCAAATGCCACAGTTTTTAGCCACAATTTTCCTAAACTAGTGAGAGAGCTTTAAGGAACAATGTATTCTAGACAATTATTTTTGCTGTGTTTACTGTCACTGAAACATTCAACAAAGTAGTTATGACCTATCATTAGAACCATGTGAAAAGTTCACCAGGAAACCAGAAAAAAGTTGTAATGCCTAGTGCCTGATGTAAAAAGACACTACTCACCCTGTCTTCCCCCAAAACCCAAAGCCACAGTTCTTCTAAGTTTTTGTCTGGTATAACTTTATTTGGGAGCCAGCTGTTAGAAAATATATTACATATGTAAAGACAGATGATCTTATCAAGCTCTTCTCTGAAGGTAGCCTGGTTTTCAGTATCCTGCCTTCTCTGACCAGTCTTTCCAGAATGCCTGGCAGGAAAGGAGACAATCAGTGTGGTTGTGGATTTCTTACAGGAGTATTTAGATGAAAGAGAAAGAGAGAGAATCTAAAGACTTACTGTGGTGCTTAAAAACTACATCACATTGGCTCACCAATTTAACTGTAGACAATACCTGGTGCTTCAGAAGAACCCCATCTTGTGCTTTACTGCTTGAAAATTCTATTTATATAACAGTTTCTATAATGGATTTTAAACACTTTCCTGAAATTAATCAATTTAGCCTCATTACAGACAACCCATGAAGTAAAGATTTATCTCTGCATGGCTTTTACACTTAGCACATTAATTCAGGGTAACAGCTGTGGCTTAGAAATCCAGAGCTATCGTGTCTGCAAAGCAGAAAACTGTCTTGTGCAGGAGTTTTCTTTCAGTCCCAGAAGGAGGACAAGCAGTGAGGAACAAGTGAACTTACCACAGAATCACAGAATTATTTAGAAGGGACCTTTAAAGGCCATCCAGTCCAGCCCTTGCAATGAGCAGGGACATCTTCTACCAGCTCAGGTTGCTCAGAGCCCCACCCTACCTGAATGTTCCCAGGGATGGGACATCCAACACCTCTCTGGGCAACCTGTGCTGCTGTTTCAGTTCTGGCAAGGCTAGAAATGGACATCAGCTGTAGCTGTACTTTTCCTATTTCTTGTTTGAACCTTTGGGGATCCGTTTAAATTCAGAAATTAGACCCCCAACACTCACCTCTTCTGTTAGAGAAGATTGCTTGTGACATTTAAAGCAATGACTCTCCCCTCCTTTTTGAAAAACATCAGCTTTTGTTTTTGCTAAAATAACAAGGGACCTTTCAGCTCAGTGGCTAAAATGAGGAACTGAGGGGAGAACTGTGGCTCTCTGGCTTAAACTAAAATAGAAATTTAGGAGATATTTCAGAAAGTAAAAACTATGTTCTCAGGCAAACTGAATATTAAAATTTTCCCCTCCAAAATGTCATGTTTAAGCTTCAGATTAATGAAACCTTTTCATAATTGTTTTTCAGCTTGAATCAGCTTTAAAAATAAAGTTGCCATTTTAAAATCAATAGATGTAAACATTGACTTTCATTTTCCCCCCTGCTTTTCTGCCTGACATCAATTTATAAGCTCAGTTAAATTTCATTTATGTCCACCAAATGCCTTTTTTTTTTCTGTGAATATAGTACTGCCAGTAATATTTTGCCCAGTGCTGACTGTGATTCTATGCTTCCCTAGACCATTGCTACACATGACTCAGTTCCTGTTTGGACTGTAATTCAATTTCAGAGCTCACTGCTATCTATAATTCCAAAGAGCAATTTCAGCTGAAATCCTAAATTGAATTACAGATTCATATTGCATTGCTCACTATTTATTAATAATATTGTGCCTACAACATATCCTGTTCTTCATTACCACAGAAAGAACAGTACTGGTTCCTCTGTGTGATCCAGAGCTATTTATTTCTCCAAATGTTAGGCTCCTGCATGTACAGAACCTACAGACATCTGTGTTTCTTTTGTAATAAATACTTTTATCTAGCCAGAAATGCAGAAAAGGTTTCTCAGGACTATACTTGGATGTATCATATGACTTATATATCACAGAAAAATATCACCATAAGTATTTCTTTGCAACTGGAAGAATGCAAAGTATTATGGGATAAAAAGTCCCTGTGAACTTTGAACTCCCATACAGTGACATTCTTAAGTGTTGGGCACATTACTTTCAGTCAGAAATGCTAACTCTAAGTCTCCAGCAAGTCCAAGGCATGATACCGACACACCATGGCTAACTGAGATTTGTAACAGGAAGGAATGCTGGGGAAACAGAAACACAGCTTGAACAAGTAATACTTCCTTCCAAACAGACAGGAGCCCAGGTCCTCAGGATTTGCTGTTTCTGTCTTCTCAGAGGAGAGGATGCAAACTCCAAACTATTAATTCTTTTCTGCAGCCTAACATAAGGGTTTTAGTGAACAACAAAAACTACTGGCAATTTCTTGGAACCTCAGGGATAAGTTCTTTGGGTTCAAATGTATGACACCAGAAGACTGAACAATAATAACTTTCAAGGCCAATAATGTTTGTAGTGAGGGGAAAGATGGGGAATTGGAGTGACCTTGTTTGCATGTGGTCTGAGGAGAAGAGCTTGCTGCACTGTGTCAAACAAAACATCTCTCGGTGCTGCAGCATCCCAGGCATGGGGATGTTCCGCAGTTATTGACCCCAGACACTAAAGAAGTTAAGAGTCTTTGGAGTCAGCTCAGGCATTTGGGTTCAAGGCATAAGTTGAAGGAAAGCTTGACATAGGTCTTTCTTTTCCATAGGAATGCATGCCTAGGTCTTAGGCATGCTTACTTATGCCTAAGTAAAACATACTTTAGGGAGTATGCTAAGATGGCATACTCCCATCTTAGCATCTTACAGTTTGCTGCTATCTTCCCAGCAAAGGAGATTCCACATAGTAACCCCTGAGGAAGGTGTATATTTTATTATCAGATGGCCACCTTGCCAGAAAAACAGGCTGCTTCAGGATAGCCAGCCAATAAGCAACGACACTAGGAGACTCCATTATCCCATCTGGATATCTGCGGCAAGCAGTATTTAAAAACTGCAGCATTTTACATTAATACATCAACTCTAATTTACCACTAATTTATTAATTTAAGAATAAAAAATAATCAGCAGTTTCCATTCAGGAAGGCTGCCATCTGCCCAGCAGTGAGGGTGCTCTGCCCTTGAGCCTCCCTTCAGCCCACCCCAGAACAAACAGTGGTGCCATCCATGACAGCAGGACCCACCTTCCCTTCCCTTCCCCCGGCCCACACACGGTGCTGTTCTGTGTTTTGGCAGCCCCACCCGCAGCTCTGGAGAGAAGTGCTGGCTGGGCAGCCTGGCAGATGCCCCAGTGTCAGCCCTGGTGCCCCAGGCAAGGCTCTGGCCCAGCCCTGCTCAGCAGCCTACAGCAGCCAGGGTTTCCTCTGTGCTGCTGAGGAAACCGCAGGGAAAAAGGAAAGCTGAACATCTTTCTCAGATGTTTCCTGCCCTTGAAACACTTTCCTTACCATGAGAAGATGGTAAAGAGATCTCCCACTTTGCCTGACTAAGGTATCTGCTATTCTCTTCCTGACAGAAACAATGTTTTAACTCAGGAACAATTAACAGGAACAATTCTTCTAACCTCAGTTTGAACACTTAAACATAGTTTACCCAAAAATTACTCCAAACTGTTGCAAAATAGAAATTTGATAGATTTTATCCAAATTTTATCCAAAAATTTGTATATTTTATCCAAAAATTTTATCCAAAATTTTTTGGATAAAATCCAAAAAATCCAAAGTAATTTTATCCAAAAATTACTCCAAACTGTTGCAAAATAGAAATAGAACATGTGAAGCCAAACCAATCGAATCTTTTCTTCTTCTCTCCAGAAGTCATAGTGATGACACACCTCTTAAGAAGCAGGGCCTTTGCTTGCCTGTGGCTGGCCTCCTGGCTTTCAGGTCACATCTGCTCTGGCTTTCTGGGAGAATTAAGCAAGACTAAATGAGGTCAGCTTTCTCTGGAACAGAAACTCTGAGGGGTTAAACATGAAGTATGTGCATTAGCATCCTATCTGGAACAGACTTCTGTTAGTTCTCCAGGTCTCAGGAACAGAGCTAACAGCTGGAAACCGCTATTCCTAGGTACACCTGGGTGTGAGCTGAGCAGAGAGCTGACGTCCCCACACCCCAGGAGGCTGAGGGAGAGCACAGCCCCTGCTGTGTGTGCTGCAGCTGAGGACACAGGGCAGCCACCCGGGGAAGGCAGCAAGGTGGCATTAGTGCTGTCCCTGGAGACTCCCTGCACATGGGTCTTTCTGGAGCACAGGAGAGAGAAAAAGGCTGGCACATAGGCAGCAGAAGGCCTGCACCAGTCCTGGGCATTTTTTACATTGCCCCTGTTACTTTTTCCTTGCCAAGCTTTTATCTTGATTTTTGTGCAATAAAATCACGTTAATAAAATTGTGAATGAATAGAAAGGCCTTAAGTCAATATTTGAACTTAGAAAAGACTGGTTAGAACAGCTTAGGAATTGATCCTGATTTATTAAAGCACCTGTTCACCAGGGAACATTTTAGCAGCAATCAATATGTAATTAAATCTTCATTCATGTTTTACAATTGTTTTGTTTCCCAGCAATTACAGTGATAGAATCAGCGTCCCCTGGTTGTTCCTCTTTCCAGCTTTACTACTGATCTCCTGTGAGCATTCTGGCAACTCACTTTACATCTCCCAAGCTGTTATTAAAAAATTTGGCTCACAATCACAGTGAAACAGCTCTAATCCACACCCACTGTGCTAAGCACAGGCCAACAAGAAAAGCCAACCTCTGACCTGAGAAACCCGGTAACAATAACAACAACGGGAGCTCTGGGGTGGTATAAACACAAATGTTTTAGTGAAATCATCACACAACTCTGAACTAAAATATGCTTGAAGAGCTGAGCTTTCATTAGGCTTTTCTAGTCAGATTTTAGGTCCCTCAAAGCTGGGATTGCTTTTCACTCGCTGCCTGTCCAGCTCCAGGAAACAGAGGTGTTGTGGGTGCAGCAGTGTAAATCACTCCTGTTCCCTGCTCAGGCAGACACAAACTCCCCACTGGGCTTTCCAAAGTAATATCCCAAAAACACCAGAATGGGTCATACTTTCAGTAAAACCTCCTCACACGACTCTGGCCGGAGGAGTGCCTTGCTGCAGAGCCCGTAGCCATGCTGTGGGCTCAGAGCCCCCGAGCTGGCTCCCCAAGGGGACAGGGAATGCACCCCTCCGTGCCAGGCTTTGCGGCGGCTGGGAGAGAGAGAGAAGGGGGGAAAATCCCTCCCGCTCCTCTTGGCTCCTGCGGAGGCTGTGCCCGGGACGCTCGGGGTGCCCGGGATGGCCCAGGATGCTCGGGATGCCCGGGATGCTCGGGATGGCCCGGGACCCTCGGGATGGCCCGGGAAGCCTCGGGATGCTCAGGGTGCCCGGGATGCCCCGGGATGCTCGGGGTGCCTGGGATGTCCCGGGATGCCCAGGGTGCCCCGGGATGTCCCGGGATGCTCGGGGTGCCCGGTGCCACGGCCGGGCTGCCTGCAGGCGCTCCCGCAGCAGAGTGGGGTGTAAGCACGGCTTTGGCTGCGGCAGCAGACCCCGCACGGCACTCGCAGGCCCGAACAGACTCAAAAACACCCAAACCAAAAGGAAACAGGCAAGCCTGATCATCGGTAACAGTCAGAACAAGCGACTGTGAAAAACCAAGTGGGACCAGCAGAAGGGACATGAGAGTCCCTGTCCTTTGGTGCCCGTAACTGGCCCATGTCCCTCAAAAACTGAGAGAAGAAACCCCCACCTTGATGGTCAGCCAGAGACCAGGGAGTCCACTGGCCGCTGAGAAGTTACTGTGACACTAGAAGCAGAAACAGGTCTCCTCCCATGGGCAGGGTATCCTGTGTTCACCAGGCCAGTTTTGATTCCCCCATGGTTTGACATTGACGTGGGGACCTGAACTTGCTGGTCTTCCAGACAAGCAAGAAGGAAATTAGGCACACAGCCTTCAACTTTCACATGCTTGCAGCCAGCTTGGCTCTGTCATTCACTGCTTCCTTGGGGAGCTCTCTGTGAAGTTATGCAGATAAGGCTGCTAAACTACTGCCTCTGGCACTAAATTCTCAGTTCTGACCCATGCCCTAAAGCCTCATTAATATCTAGGACTCCATCCAGACCCATCCTGCAAGCATCAAACGGCCCTGCTGTACCAGCTGGTCCTGGGGAAATTAGCACTGCTTCAGGGCAACCCAAGCTTTGTAGGGCTGCTCAGACTTGTGAAACAGCTACAGAGGGTTTAAAACCTTTAATTACCTTTAAAACCTTTAATTCCATGTCAAAGTGCCATCCTTCACCATGAATTAAAATAGAAGGAAAACTTCAAAGAGCAAAATGGAAACAAGAAATTAACATTCCCCCTTGTGTTTGAAAAACTGTTTGGGAAGTTGATAGCATTCAATGTGTAATGAACATCCACATCCTTCAGAGAGCTTTGGATATCTCAACCATTAATTTGATCTTCTTTCCTCACCCATTTGGATTAATAGAAAGATTTTCTACAAGTACATTTTCAGACCCTTGTTCACTGTTAATCTTCTCTCTGTATCCTTTTCAACGTCTTCCTCCTAGAGACTGTCAGTCACTGCCACAGAGATTCATCAAGGCTGTCTTGTAATCCCCGCTGGTATCCTCCTGACAGGAGAAAATATTAAAAAAATAGGTGAGCATGGAAGTTCCTCTGCACGCTCTAAGTGCTGACGTTGTCAGTCTGTGGAATATGCCCACACAGGAAAAGGACTTTGGAAAGAGCAAGCCAGACTTCAGCAGAGTTGCTGCCAGCTGACACACCATCAAAAGTGAACGGAGAAATGAGGCTTGTAGCTACCACCTGAAATAACATTCATCAAGTCCAATTTTTTCCTTTGGAATGCAGGTGAGCAATTGATCAAGGTTCTGTCCCACAGAGCAGCACAAAGTCAGCACAAATGACACCAAGCAAACCTCTTGGGTTCAGATTTTTTGTCCCTGGGTATTTATGTAGCACTTCTTCCCTACAGGAAGGGAAAAGGCACTATAGTTAGCCCTGACACATAGCATTTTTTAAAAAGCCACAAATGTGGTCAGTTTGGTCTAGAAGCACTACACAAAATATTCACTAGGTAAAGAAAATTTCCTCCCTTTGAATGTTTTGTGGTGACAGGTGTAAAGCTAGTTCCACTTCTCAGAAGGAATGAATATTCTGTACAGACCCTTGAAGACTGATCATTAATCAACATGACAGATACTGACAGTGTCAATTAAAAGAAAGGCCCTTCATTACAGGACCAGACTTCCCATAGGGACTGCTAAGGACAGGGCTTCTGTGCCATTTGCACAGGGGCAGAGGAATGCCCCAAAGTCCTGAGGACAAATGGTACAAAACAGCATTTTAGCACTAACAGGGGAGGCATATTCACTCAGAGCTGAGACTCAGATGCCACAATAAGCCTTGACAAGTTCAGTTTCTGAACCTATCTCATCCCAGTGTAGACCAGGCTTTTACCTGCGATAAGGCAGCAAAAAACCCTCAAACAACAGGAAAAGGAAAAGGAAAAGGAAAAGGAAAAGGAAAAGGAAAAGGAAAAGGAAAAGGAAAAGGAAAAGGAAAAGGAAAAGGAAAAGGAAAAGGAAAAGGAAAAGGAAAAGGAAAAGGAAAAGGAAAAGGAAAAGGAAAAGGAAAAGGAAAAGGAAAAGGAAAAGGAACAAAATACCCCTATTTTGATGTATATAGATGGCACTGGCTTGAGGTAGTTAAGGATGGCAGAGAGAGGGAGAAGAAAATGGTACAGCAGTGTGGGATAGGTGTAACAGGAATGATTAATTTAATTTAGATTCATCTTGGACATCATGCAGTGCATGGATACAGAGACTGGTCCATGAAAATCCTAGTGAAGTGTCTCCTTGGGTTTGCTTTGTCCAAGTCACTTACAGAGAGCATGTGGCCTAACTCACCATTCAGACATGTGTGTCTCTCAAGGACATGACTGTTACCAGCCCTAGTGAAGGAGAGCCAATATCATAGCAGAAATTACATTGTTATTGCAAACAACCATGGAAGCATCCCACAGTGCTGGAAAGATTAGGAATACATGCAATGGCTGAGAACCATCATATCAAGATTCTGCTTACCAAAATCATACTGGAGAGAGACTTTCCTGCAATACGCTTGAATTCAGGCTTTATAAGGTTTAGGTCAACTTCACTTCGAGAAACAAGCACCCTTATCAGAGTCCCATCGTCAGTGCCAGCCCCCTGGAATAACAGATACAGCAGTCTGTGATGTTACTGGCTGTTCAAAGGATAAGTTGTGCAAACTAGTCCAGGGCAGGACAGCTTTCAAACACCACTTGGCACCTGTCCTGTGGAACATCTGCATCTCTTTCTGGAGGGTCCACCCTCACACCCTCCCGGGGCCACCACCAACACCACAAGCCCACCATGGAGGTGTGCACAAGTCTTGCACATGTCAAATGCAAAAGCAAACATGCTACAGAGGGGGGAGTTGGCACTGAATACAGACCGTCCCTCTGCAGAATTACCCAGGCAGTGTTTGGCTTCAACCAATATTGTTTAATCACTCACAGGAAAATTAAGATCACACTGATAACAAAACAGTTATCTCAGCTTTCCAAAAGGTTTGGAGAGCTGACATCTTGTACATGCCAGTTAAGTATTACAGGGGCACAATCTGCAAATACCTTATGTGTCCCCATTTGAAACTCTCATTTTATACTGCCATTGAGAGAATTGATTCCTAAAAAGAAAATACTGTGTTCCAATCTAGTTAAATGGAAGTCTTCACCATAAACAACCTCCTAGAAAAGCCTGTTTTGTCTATGTTCCAGAAAGTGGGACTGGGCTCCTTGAAGACTCTTAAGCTAGAAAAGCCAGACTCCCTTGTTATCTTGAGCTTGAAGGGTACTTTTCTGCTCAAGGTGTTTGAAAGGATTCTGCTATTACTTGCAACAATTGCACTAAATCTGCTGAATTTTACCAAAACCTTGGCCCTTCTAGTTTGAATTGGTGGAAGCCAGGTTACAAGTTAAGTCAGTATGAAAACCAGTGTGTTGCAATGAAGAGTCTTACCTTTAAAGCATTGTACAGCCTCTCTGCAAAGTAGCAATGGATGTTCCTGGTGCATTTCACTAGGCATACAAAAAAGCTCAGTAAGAATCAATGGTAATTCCAGCCTAGGGCAGGAGGTGACTGAGATCCTTCATGCTTCCCATTAATTCAGTGCACTCCTGGAATCTGAGTTTATCTTATCCAAGAGGTACCCCTTACTTCATACCACATACCTTTATAAAGCAGATCAATTGAATATAAGTCAACTGCTGCAGAAGAAAAGGCAGCAGACTCTGACAGAGCAAAGGGAAAGGTCATCACTTACCAATAGTCAGCATGGCATCCTCAAGTGAACCACGAGTTTCACTCTTGATAGAGTCTTCTATGCTCTTACCAGCCAGTTTCTGGTATTCTTCAAACACTGTTTGAAAAACAAAGAACTTATATTTTTTACCAAGAAACCCTCAAGGCATTTTGTGCCCAATATTTACAGGCATTACTTGCATGGCAATATGAACACACAGATCCTGCAAAAGCAATGGCCACATTTGCACCAGCTTCTGGAGGCTTTAGTCAACATCAAAAATCAGCTACAAAGATGGATGTTAACATTTACAAAAAGCCAAACCACTCATGGTTCTTAATTCCCTGACTTCAGGCAATTTCAGTCACCTCAAGTTTATGTGGGAATCTGACCCTTCATCGCTGTCTTTAACCACAGAAATAAAGCACACAACAAAGTTAGGCACACCTTTGGTCTTGTGGTTGTTGATGCCATTAGCTTCAGAAGCCAAAATAAAATCAACTTAAATCTAGGACTATGTAGCTAACAGCCCATGGACTTTAAAATGATGACAACACTATTTGGGGAAACTTATTATTTCAACCACAATTTAAAATAAAAACAACTGAGAAAAGATGAGCAAAATACAGGTGCAGATTCCAAGATATTTGAGTTCCCACAGTAACAAAAGCTCAGCAACAGGGTCATTGCTTGCCTTATACACTTTGGATACTCCAAGGCTCAGAAACACAGATATCTGTTTTTATTCCTAGCTTTCTAGGACTAACAAAAAAGGAAAACTGCTATATAATGCAAGAGACATCTTAATGAATTTTGCTCAGCATCCAAGATCATCAACTCTCAAGATACTTTGGGTAAATGGAACACAGACGGATACAAACTTCTCAACTCAAACTTACACTTTCTATTAAATACAAATTTTAAAAGCTGCAATAATTACACTCAGATTTTAAAGACAAATAGCTACAGGTGGCCGTAGCACAGAAGAAGTTGCTTGGTGCCACAGTACATTCCAAAGACTGGTTGCATTATCACAACAAGAGGAAATTCAATTCTTAAAGACAGATACAGAAAAATACTACAGAGACCACCTATTTTTGTTTGTCTCGTTTATTTTTTAAGTGACCTTGGGAGATTGAATTTGAAACACAAGGGGGAGCTGGCTTCCAGGGCATAGAAACAGCCTCAGAGGACCTCAGCTTGGAAAAAGCTCAGACATATCTAATTTATCTCCAGCTAAATTTATCAGTTTACGTCCACCTGATTCACACAGTACTTAATATGCTTAGATTCAGCCAACATAACAAAATCTGTTATGCCTCAAAAGCCTTGAGATCTCAAGGTTTGGGCTCTGCTGCACGGGCAGTGGGGAGCTGAGGTTTCAGCTGGAACAGGGCTTGTGTCTTCCCTCCCAGCAGCCTCTGATGCCCTCAAAAGGACCTGGGGCAGAAATGCAGGCTGCACCCTGTGATTCTCCAGCGCTGAATAATCAGCTACTTTTTAGTGATTTTTTTTTCCCCCAGAGGAACCCACATCCAAGGGGACATGTCAGTTCACCACATGTTCCTACATAATTAGGATGGTACTCAGTCACTCACTTCTTGGATTTATAAAAACAACTATACATTTATCACCACTGTATAGGGACTCCTGGAAAAGCCACTTGATTTTCAGCAGAACTAAATCTTCATAATCTTTCACAAAATCTGCTGGCAGCTTTTGGTTACTGGGTGACCAGGAATTAGAAAACAGGCTCGGGTACTTATTTCTGACCACCCATGTCTCTCAGCTATAGCCCTACCTCTTCTTTTTGGCTAGAGTGATTTCTGATTTTGGAGGCTTTGGAGTGCAGTGATGGTAGTGTGGGCTCTGCTCCATACCTTTCATTAAGTGTGTGGCACTCCTTTTGCACAAGATGGTGATGAACTGTATCTCATCAGTGCCCCGTATCTTCTCTCCAGCAGCATAGAGAGTCTGTAATTTAGCACACAGTTATTAGCAAGCTGTTCTGTGTGTGCAGCTGGTAAAGGAACAGAGTTTGGCTGAAGGCATGGCTGGGGTAAAGGGGTTTGGAATAACTAAAACCACCATGTGAACCAGAGTCTCCTAGAATGGCTGGTTATGAAAACCTTTCTGTCTTCTAGACAAACTGGAACATCCACTATCTCCATCCTTTCTACCCCTCCTGCAGCAGCTGGAACAGCCAACAATACGCTTGAGGTTTCCTCCCTTTTCTCTCCTCTTCCACTCCACCATATCCGTATACTTTCACATATTACAAGCAGATGAGCCCAAGCCCAGGCCTTATCACTCTTTGGAATGGCAGAGCTCAGCAGTGCAGGCAAAATTTAAATTGAAAAACCCCAATTTACTTAAAGATAACCCCACCCCAAAATATTATGACTCCAACCCTCTGCTGACACTGAAGCACTCTGAAGTTCAAGAAGGTGGGAATGCAGGCATATCAGTGATCACGGGTATTTGAGAGTACCTCTGCATCCTGAACAGCCAGGGCTGTGTCCACATAGAGGGTGGCATTGTCCCTCTCACCCTATGAGCAGAAAAAGAAAGATAACAATTTTGTCTCATGAACATTCTTCCATAAATAAGGATCAGAGCACTCATTCTGATCAAAGATCAACAATACGCTCAGTTATCTATTTCTGCAGAGAACTCAAGCAGTAATATTTCAGACAGCACAAGTGCTAACTCCTTCACTGAAAGGTGCTGAAATCAGTCATATGAAGCAGAGTTAAAAATTGCTCAGTTATTCTGCTACCAGGCAGGAAAATTCCAGAAATGTGGTAGGGTAAATGCACTCAGCACTGAGGGCGCAGACCCTGGAAAAGTGGTGAATCCTTGTGGAGTGGCACTGTTTTTTAAGACCCTTGTAGAGTATAGTGGCTTTACACATATGTGAAAGGGAGGTGTCTCTGCAGCAGAGCTGGCTGTAAGTTCCCAGCTCTCCTACTGCTGCTAAGGGAGAAAGATTTCCCTGCTTCAGTCACATCGAAGCTGAAACAGACCCAGTCCAAGTGACATGGTTGTCTCTGCAGTTTATCTGGTGATCATGACTGTACTGGCTCTCCTATTGCATGTTGTCTCCAAAAAAGAAGAGAAAAATGTGAAGACCTTTATACCCTCATTTCTCTTCTCTAGCATTACCTGAAGAAGGCAAACCAGAATCTGTTCTAAGTAGCCACTTGTTTCCGATTTTATGTCTTGTTCCAGATCAGAACCGTATTCTACCCAAGGGAAAGAGAAGGACAAGGGAAGGACTTGTTATTTATTTAGGTGATGCAATCAAGATATTACCAGTAAGCCAAGCACACACAATAGCCTGACCCTGGGCAAGAGGGTCATTAAGAAAAAAACAGGGCTGAGAGCAGCTCACACCCTCTGTGGTGCCCAGGTCAGCATTTGCATCCAGCTGAGTCACTATCTCCCCTGATGTCCAAGAAATAAACCCAGAGCTAATTTTAGAGGTATAGCTGAAGGGATGAACAAGATAAAATGTTTACAAATACATATTTGATAAATTCCCACCTATTTAATGGGGAGAAAAGCCAAGTGCACAGCTATAGTTTTGTTTATGTTCTGACAATACTCTGTAGCCAAACTGAACCAAATTTGTGATTTGCTGACCCTTTGCTGCAGCTGGATGAAGACCTAGAAAGGGACTTTCAAATTCTCTCAGCATAGCCATGTTCTGTTTGCCAGCTGAAAGCAAAGTTAAATTGCTTTTAGATTTAAATCCTTTAAGAAAAGCCATTTTCTTGCTGACAGTGCTAGCTGCTAACGCGTTCCTGTTGTGCTCTGGCCACAGAAATCTGAGCCCCAGGCACTTACCTTCTTTGTACGCCTTGATTATCTCCTTGATCTGCGCTTTTGTCCGAGATGCCAGGATCTCTATGATAACACTTTCCCTCGTTCCCACACCCTATAATAGAAAACACAAAGAGAAATAAAGGTGGAGAAAGGCATCTAGTCATGGAGGGTGATTTACTGCTAGAGAAGTATGGTGAAGGGAGGAGTTGGGTGGCAGCAAAGTGTCAGGCTGTGTGCTGAGCTGTAAGAAACCATCGTGATGAAAGCTGGAGACACAAACACATTTGGGTTGAACACGGTTTCTTTTACCAAGGTGCCTAATTTGTAAAGGATAATTTTATGCAACCCTACATTTCTGCAATGGTTTTCTGGAGTCAGATCTTTGCCGATAGACAGCATTAGAGGCACGCAGGGAGACCAGTCCTTGGCTAGTCAGTCCATCTTTACACCATATTAACAGACCACTCTGCATCTGAAACTTGTAAAGATACATTATCAATAGGTAGGATCCCAGCCGACCTAAGCCTGGCCCTTGCACCACCACTCCTTGATTTCTTAAAGGTTTCATGGCTCAGCTGGGGCATCAGGGCAGCAGGTTTGGGTGTGAATTTAGTTTTGCTGATGCACTCCCAGGCTCTATGAGTCACATATGTGCAGAAACTTTCTTATAGCCATAAATATTTAAGCAGCATTTCCCCCCAGTATATTAATAGTACAATTAAGTATTTCTCAAAGGCTACTGCTAATAACAAACTTAACCATGTAACAGTCCAGTTATTAACACTTGCACAATTGCAGGAAATTAGCACTGTATTTGTGCTACTACTTAAATATCAGCATGCAATTTGCTTACCTTCATGGCATCATACAGCTCCTTGGCATCATACTTGTAAGGGGAGTACATGAGAGCTACAATGAGCCTCTCAAAGTTGCCACTCAATTCAGACTTCAGGCTTTCAATCAGATCCTGTTAAATGAGCACCATCACATGGTTACATAACAGCCCCACAGGATCATTTTTCTGCACATGCTGCTTCCATCCCCATGGCCCAAGTAATGAAGCTGAATGACAGCATTGTTGATAGTTCATTAAAAAAGGTCCTGGGACTGAAAAAGGCACCTAACTCCAAAATGGGATTTGTCTAGGTGCTTACAGATTCCCTGTTTTCTTGATATTCAGGCTTTCTCAATAATTAATTCCACAGCAAATCTTGCTCCACCCTGCTTAACTCAGTGAGTAGAACCAGGCAGCCGAAGGCCTTGCATTGAGCAAGGGTGTAGCTTCAGAGAGAGCTGATTCCCAAAGCCTGTGTATAAACTCGCACCCAGGACATTTGCAGAATCAGGAATGCAGTCTGCTTGAAGATACACTTCTAACTTCCCTTTCTCTATAATGCAGGTTTTCCTAGAGTATGACTCCCTTTGTTTTAGTGGGATGCAAGAGCTCTATTTATTCATTGTTCCACACCCACCACCCCCATATTTGCTTCCCTTTCTTAGGCTTTTGCATGGCAGTCCCCTTTCCAGCAAAGGTCACTGGAGACTCCACAGTAGGGGTGAGGGTACAGTCTGCTGGTGAACAAAAATTCCCGATAAAAGTAAGATTTTATCAAAGAAACAAAAAGAGACAAAGGAAAACATAGTTGTCAATAACCATGGAATTTCCAAACAAGTGTAATTAAATAAACCTTTAAATTGAACTTTTTTGACATTTAAGAAGGCCTGAAACAAACCAATATTTTACTCAACATGTCACTTAGACAGGTATCAATTTTTGTTACAGCTTCAAATCAATAAGAAGTTTCACTTCAAGTTAAAACTGATTTTTAAAAAGTATTTTGGTCAAAATGCATTTTAAAAAAATTAAATATTTAGGAGAAAAACATTTTTTTCTGATCAAACATTGATATTACACATTCATCGCAGGCCTTATAAATAGATATTAGCCTACTTATCTGCAGAAGACCTGCATATAGTTTGCATCATGCTTTCAGAATGAACTGTACACCCATTTACTACATAACCTTTCCAAACTGTGCTTTGAAGGATTTAGCAATCTCTTGACGCTGCAGATTGCTCCTCTTGGTTAGGACATCAATTATAGCTTGTTCATCAGTCCCTGTGGAAAGCAACAATAAATCATAAATACAGCGCACAGAATAAGGTGAGACTGGTCCAAAACCCCAATCTGAATATTCAGACAACCTTATCTAGTTCATTGCCTTTGTGTAGATGTTTAAGTACATACTGAGGAAACTTTAAAATTAGTTTTTCACAGTAAAAAAGAAGTGATATCTCTGGATGCAAATTTCCTAAGGAATTGATTTCAACTTAGCAATTATAAGAATATAGAATTTACATATGTGGTTGGAGTCAACTCACCCAGCCCTTTCATGGCCTTGTACAGAGTCTGAGCATCAGGTGCAGCATTAAAGTTTAAAGCACCTGCCACGGACCTGCCCTCTGCTTCACTCTGAAAGAAGAAGAAAAATACATGACTTGCCACCACTGCTATTCATCAGCTGAAGAAAAAGTATTTGAAAAGCACATTAATGCTATTTGTTGCCTACACATGGTGGAGTCACAGAAAATAGGAGAGACTGGCCTGAAGTTTCTCAGCAGAGCAAAAAGAGAACACAAGTTTCTCTCCAAAGAGAACACACGTTTCCTGTTCCCACCTGCCTGTACCAGCCTTTGCTGCTGGCAGAAACATGATGTGCAAAGCATGGCTGACAGTGCTGCAAGCATTGTGAGGTCAGGCAGTCTGGCAAAAAAAGCACAGACTGTAATAGACTGGACTTTCCTATTCACCCCTTAATTACAGTCCTTCATAGCATGGATGCTATTGTATCATACTGCATTTTTCAGTGGGTTGGTGCAGGGTAGTTTTAGATAGCTTTTTGCATTCCTGAAATTGTCTTGTTCTCACAGACCATTTTATTCAGCAGCTGCTGCTGCACTTCTGCACAGCTGGTTTCAAGAAGGGGACATCTCCACTGGATGGATTTGGGCCAAAAGACTACTTTGAAGGAAGAGATCCATCTGGAGGAGTGAAGGTTTGATGTTCTTCCCTGTACCAAGAATCAGATACAACTACACAAGAATCCTCCTCACAAACCCCGGAGGTGCTGACAGTACCAGTCCCAGGGCATAAAAGACACTGAGATAAGACTGAGACTTATTTTAGTCACCACAAGGTAGTAGGGCCATCAACCAGAACCCAGGCATAATTTAACAAAGCTGGTAGTCAAGGAACTGGCTTGAATATATTGTCACATCTATCAGAAGCTGGTCCTGTCAATAGTGGGAGTATGTGGGTGGGTATGAAGAGTCATCATCACTTTATTACAATAATAGACACAATTTTCTCCTTCCTAGAAGCAAGGATATTTAAGTCGGAAACTACTATATTTTCATAAATTTGCCTTTAGAGGCAGGGTTAATATTAAACTAATGGTATCTAATATATTTATCAGGTATGACCTGATAAATATTTTAATGGGGATGGCTTCACAGTGAGATAAAAATCAGAGATTACAGATCAGAGGGAAGCATTAGGGTTGTCCCACCTGACTTGCATAACATGGACCACCAGGTGCCACCAATCAGCCTCCTGCTATGATGCAAATCCCTTCTGCTCTTACTTCCCATGTGAAAGAGAACCACTGGATACAGCTGGCACGTTGGCATGCTGGCCCCTTTGCCAGCCACGCTCTGGGAGCAGTGACAAGCAGCCAAGAGCCAATGAGTAGTATTGACAGCTGATTGCTGTTCAGCAATCAGCAAGATTTGAAAAAGTTTGCTTTACAGCCAGCACAGAGACACTCCTGTATTATTCCTTCTTGCTCCCAGCAGAAAGAGCAGCTATGAAGTAAATGGTGTCAACAGGAAGCTTCACAAGAGATGCAGCTTTGAATCCAAATGGTCACTGAGCAGCAAGTTTAAGGTTGAGGTGAAGCTGTCACTGCAGAAAAAAGCAGTGACAGAGGAGGTGGCGTTGCCACCTCCAACAGTTTGTCATTGGCCTAGAAGAATTTGGCTGAGCTGGGAGGACCATTTCAAGTGCTCCTTTTCTAGCCCTCTGCCAAGATGGCCAGCACCACCTCAGCTTCCCTGGGAAGCAGGTTAGACTCATCCATCTGAGTTTGCTTTGAAAAGGACTGTCAATCCTCTCCAGCTGTATGCAAGGGCCCTGTGAAGAAACCCCCAAATGTTCTGGACCCATCCCTGGTGACTCAGTGAAAGAGGGAGTACAAAGCTGAGCTTTCATTTGCAGGCAGTGGAAACAAATTAAACAATGATCTTTTTTGGTACTAATTCCGATAAACAGTTACAGCCCTTCCTGGCTCAAGTAGCACCTCTGTGACTCACTCATGCACCTCATTCTCTGTGCACATAGTTGTTGCAGCACAAGTACAATTGCACCAGCTTTTCAGAGAATCCCTGTTCACCTTGGTCTTATTTCCCAGCTGAATTGATCCTACGACTCCCTAACTGAAATACTCGAGGTGTTTGTGCTGATGTAAATATAAATACTTGGCATGAAAGCAGCAGAAGCAGTGTACCTTACAGCTGATGCTGTGAAAAGTTTTACTACCAAAATATTTTCAAACCTAAATGATAGGCTTTCTTTTTAAAAGCTGGAATCTGGGGACAGGTTGGGTTACTGTTTGCATTTTGTTCAGTCAATATTTTCAGAGAAAGTTTCACATTTTTTTCATTCCTTTTGCTTTTGAACTGTATTTTTCAATGAAGGGCTTAGAAAACCAAAATTTTTCCTCATCCTTCTTTGGACCTCTCATTTTCTTCTCATGCTTCCACCCCTACAACACCAACTGGTACAAGATCACTTGAGTTTAAGGGCTTTTCTTCTTCTTTTCTCATTCTAATTTACAAATTATTTCCAGCTTGGTCATAGAAGAGAATAAATCATCCAAAAGGAAAAAAATTAAGTGAGAGCTACTCCAAGCTCAGGAAAAACATCTATTGTATTATATCAAACTTCCAAAGAAAATTGGGAGACAGAGAAAACTCAGAAGGAAGATTATAATTTGAATCTTTCTGGGGAAAAAAAATATTTTGAGACCTGGGAGTAAACCTGGCCTCCCACAGAGGCTGATGGGGCAGCTGCCATGGCTGACACATCACCAGAGCTACCTGCTGCCTGCTCTGAGCCAGACCCCAGGTGCTGCCTCAGCACACCCCATGAGCTTCTCCCCATCCTGCCACATTCCTCTCAAAGCCACAAGAACTTACAAGAGAACATACACAGCATTTCTGGCTCCTGGCAGAGACAGGCTGTTCAAGACACATTATTGTTTCAATATTAAAAACCCACCAAAGATAGACATTGTGGCTTGACCATATCTTTCTCAGTAACCACAGCCTGCCAGCACAACAGGGGACCAAAAACGGGGACAGGCCAGTGCCCTGAACTCACTGCCACAGGACAAGGGGGCAGACAAGGAGCACACAGCTTTGCAGACTTCAGCTGTGTAACTTTGCTGTTGCATGGCACCATCTCCCCATGAACACAGGGATATAAACACCCCCTGCACCTCTCTCAGCTAAGGATACAGATGGGATCTGCTCCTCTTCCTATAGCCAGCAATCATATCAACACCCTCCTTCATCAATGTTTTTGAAGTGCTGAATGCTATTTTACAGCCAGAAAAACAGTAAAAATATCTTGCTGATTTTTAAAGGAAACTGTTCATTCCCACACAGTACCTGAAGCAACTTATAAGCTACCTCATTATAGTGCCAAAAAACCTCAGAATGTCAGTATACCCTCTACTTACCCAGGCCTTCCACCATGCCATTGCGGTCTCAGTAGTGTTACCTGGGTCTGTTGGTGGAGAAAACCACACATATCACACCTCAAAGTTTGGGAATCTGACATTTGAAGGGAGGCATAGGGAAGAGAGGAAGAAACAAAAGTTCTTTTCAATAAACTTACCACAAGAAAAATGGAATAACTGTACTCCTCTGGAGGCTTGTTCCCTCTGGAAGCCACAGAATGTAACTGGCCTCTCAGGCACACGCAGGTATAAAGCATCCTTATCTACAAATTCCACAGGGCAACACCCTCAGACATGGCTCAACCTGTTTTTCACATATGATCTCACAGGGAGAGATCAAGTTGCTTAATAAATGAGGCTTCCCTTGTGAGAAGGCCTAAATTCAACCTTGTTGACTCATTGTAATTTTTCCACTGCTTGTCCCAATACACACCCTTCCCTGCTAACATTTTGGCCTCTGGCACAGATACAACTATACAAATTACAACCAGGTAATTTCTCAGCATGAAAGAGACTAGATGAATTCAGCTATAACTGAATAAGCTATTCACTATTACCAACTCTTTTTATCTCTACTAATCTGGAACACTGCCAAACAGGACTCTAGAAACATAACATACCTTCCTCTACGTCTCTTCAAAAGCTTACTAAAAAAACCTCAAAGCCAAACAACCAAAAAATTTCCAAACCAAACAAACCACATACCCAGCCAAACTCCACATCATCCATGTCCTATACCTTACAGTGTAGCTCCATAAAGCATCAGATTGTACAGAGACTTAGGAGGTCCCCCATCCCATAGCTAGACTTCCACAGCATGAGTCACAAATGATCTCTGGGTTAACGTAGGACCAACACATCTAAGGCTAACAAGTTTGAGTAATGACAACCCCAGCTAAGGGTCATAGGGCTTGCAGTAGCTGCTGTGACATGTTAAGGTTTAGGAGCTGAGGGCAAAACTTCTCTTTTTTTTAAAAGAAAAAGAACTGAGTTGAACAGCTTCTCATACTTCAATTTGGTGAAATGTTTCTGTGAAATCATCTGAAATACCTTATGGTTGTAGCAATATTTTCCTGTCTAGACTTCTGTCAGAATCTATCCATTCCAGCATTTATTTATTTATTTGCAATAGAAAGCTGCCCTGATGGAAACATTCCCACCAGCTGTATCTTAACACTTGCTATATAGGAGCTTTGTGCCCTCCACATTTACAGGCACATGTGGGATGCTGGGTAAACACCAAACTATGGGCCTCTCTTATTTCCTTCCCACACACTGCTGTTTCACTTAACTCAGCAAGGCCCCTGATGGCCTGGGAAGTTGCCCTGGCTATTCCCAAGAGAATGAGCTGGGCCAGCTGCCCTTGCCTCCAAAACATCCGTCATATGGCGAGGGCAAGTTGGGAAGGAGGAGACAGCATTGCCCTTGGCATAACAAACATGCTGCTGGGTCTGCACTGGCTTTGTTCCCAGTCACGTGTGAGAGGCAGACTGATCAACAGCACACAGCAAGGAGAGCTCCTTCAGTCCTCCTCCTCCTCCAGGGGTGGCAAAGGCAAGGTGCCTTTGCACACAGGGTGCATCTGCTTTTTCTGGATCCCAGTATCTGCTGCCTACACAGACATTTCCCTCTATTGGGATAGAATTGGTCAGCTCACCATGGAGATAAGCTTTCTTGAGGACTCCAAGGAGAAAGAAGCCCTTCTAGGCAGAAAATCACAGTTACAGCCAACAGCCATACGCCACAGAGGGCAGCAGAGACCAAACCAGACAGCAAATAGGAAAAAGACCGAGGGGTCATTCTTGCTATCATAAACTAAAAAGGCTGTGAAGGGACAAACAAGGGGATTTTAATGCATAGAAACACTGACCAGGTTTTAATCAATATGGACAGGCTAGGAAAGGTTTGGAGAACTTGAAATATGCTCAAGACTCAGAGCAAGACTCAGAGCAAGACTGCACAGACTTAATGTAGACCAGAACAGGCTTGTGGCACTCGCAGGCTAGTGGAGCAGAAGGCAGTCCAGGACCCCTTTGGCTTGTGCAAATATAGTTACCCTGAGCAGCTGTAAACATGAACAGATTTGTCTTCATTGCAGTTCTTGTCCTTCCCTTAGCACTTGTGCTGTGTGACAGAGCTTATCTGTGGCTCATGGACTTTAATACTGCGTACCAGAAACACACAGCTGTTACAGCACCAGTAAGCAACACAAGGCACAACCTCACACATAGCTCAGCCATTACCCTCAGGAACATGCAGCTCTTTAGAAAAGGGGCAGAAGATGATGCATGGACTCTCCCAAGCTTAACTTTCTCACCTTGGCACTGCCCCCCAGCCCAGGGGCCATACCTGCATTTCAGGTGCTACTCTGTTTTGGAAAGCGAACCCCAAATGCACAAACCAGACTGTCTAGAAACTCTGCTCAGCACAATATTAAGGTGGTTAGAATTTGTCTCGGATAGTGACCGTGTGTGCTTGTACTGCAGTGCACTGTGGTACCCCACAAAATACAGCCTATCTCTGATCTATCTGCAGGAGGAATACCTGGGCAGTGGGTCAGGCATGCCATGGGTGCAAACACCCAGAGCGTGTCTGTACATGACACTTTCTCAGGCCTCATCCCCCAGCCTCCTCCAGGCTTTCAGGGTCCCTACACCTGCTGACATGCCCAGCACAGCCATCAGCCAGCAAGAGTGGGCAGCAACCTCCAGCAGAACAACATCTTACACCATAATCACCTTTGGGTTTGCATCTTTAAGCTGTTCAGTCCAAATCAGTTTTCAGCTAGACAAAATGCAGCAGGTACCACTACACTTAGCTTTTCTTGACTACACCCCAGGACTTTCCAAGCTTGAATCACTGACATTGGAGCTGCCCCTGATATGTACTCAGCCAGCACAAAGGGAACAGAAATCTCAATCACGATTTTTAACAAAAAGGTTAGCCTTAGAAAGATGCATGACTGACATAATTTTAAGAAGCTTTTGCTACCCATTAATCTCAGGCAGGTTTGTTGTAGGTTGAATGACAGCAGTCTAAAGGATGCTCTAATTTAGATTGAGGATGACTAAAGTCTTCTAGGGTATAGAGGCAGCCCCCTTTTCCATCCCTGAGTTTGTGAAGTCTGGCCCTATACCTGGAAAGCTTCAGGCCAAGAGCTGACTTTGGAACATGAAAGCCTGTGGAAACCAGGTTCTCAAATGCTTAGCAGCATTTCCTTTCATGGCTTTCACTTCTAATAAAATCTTTTCAAGACTAACAAAAACAGCAGAGTCCATTGGGAATTTCATCCCAACGTATGCATTTGTTTGATTTTTCAGCCAGGAACTTGGAAATCAAGTGGAATCATTGAGGAAACAGCAGACCAAACACAGAGATATCTTGTTGGGCAAAGCAATAATACTATAACCATATAACATAAGTACTTATATTTGAAGGAGAGCATACCCTTTAGACCAAACAGGAGAGGGGTATTCTGCTACAAGGCTACAAAATGGATACCCTTCTCCAACCCAGTCTGTAAGCAAAACCATGTAGAACTGGAGCTTTGACAAGGACCCAGTTCAGCAAATGTAAGAATTGGTTTTTTTATGTATAAAAGAAATCACCAAATTCACCTAGTACTTTGCTTGCCACATCTGAGCATTACCCTTATACAAGTCTTTTAGCTTTACACCCATTACTAACAGCACCTGGCCCTACCTTCCAGGGGCATAGCCCAGCCCCCTGCTGCAGCAGCTGCCATGCCTGCAGACAGGCTCACACTCTCACTGTGAAACCATAGGAGTTTCATCCTGCAGGTTTTAAGCCATTGTGTAAACAAGGCCAGAGACCAGGCACTACCTTCTGCTGCTCCATCTCCCTCCTGCTTCCACTCTCCCCACCACTGCTTCCTTTTCTTCCTGTTTATCGCTCTTAATCACCTCACCTGAAATCAGATCTCTACATGGGAGAGCTGTGTAAATTTGCCAGCAAGCCTATCCAAACAAAGTTATTGTCTGTTTATGAATGAGGTGTCAGCTGGGTGGGGAAAAGGGTCAGATGGGGAAGGCAGCAGTTTAGAGCAAGGAGAGCATCTGTAATGCAAAAATAAAGTTGCTAAAGGCCCCCCCAAAATTGTACTACTTGTCAGCTTGCTGCTCACCCTGCCATTTCTTCTGGTGCCTTTGAACCATGTTTCACAGTGAAAATGACCCCCAAATAGGTTTATTTCCATTTGAAAATCATTATCACAATTTAATTTTTGAAGTTGCACTGCAAGCAGCTATGAGCCACGTACAAGAGAAATTTCATATTGCATGTTGTGGGGCATGTTCAATTACAGAAGGAACAAAAGGGTAAAACCTCAGGGCTTGATTCTCCTCAGCACCTCAGTGTCAGTGGTGCCTGTGCTGCAGGGTTTCTGCCCAGATGTTGGTGAAGGGTGTGGACTTTGCTTTTCCCAGCAGCTTTGCTGCTCAGGGACACTGCTGCAGGTGGGAGAGTCAGGGCAAGGCACCAACACTTGCACTGCCTCTGCTCTGGCACTGACTCTGGCTGAGCATTTTTCTACTCATTCCTTTCTTAGCTAGTGCTGGTGCCAAGGAATTCCTCCCAGTTGCTCTAACAACCATTCCCCACACAAAGCAGGCAATTGCTGTAGTTAACATCAAAGGCCAATAAAGAAAGCACCCTCTGAATCAAAATGGTAAGAGGCAGCTCTCTTGGGTCTGATGAGGACATGGCAGATGCCAGGAGCTCACATGCCAGCAGAGAGTGGTAGGCAGCATTCAGCAAGTCTTTGAATGCTTGGCTGTGAAGTATTTTGTGCATGTACCTATCTGCCTCTATGGGAATTGATGGAAAAAGTACAGGTGTTTGTACACAATTAAACACAGTCCTGCTGTTTGAAGTGACCCTGTGATGGAGGCAGACTCACACAGAGCAACCTAAGAGAAAAGTAAAAAAAGAAAAATTTGCTCACATCCCTGGATGTGTCCGAGTCCAGCTGTTTGTAGCAAGACAGCAACATACCCTTTACTGCTTGCAGTCTCCCAATTATTCATGTCTGAGCTGAGCAACATCCATGACCTCTTGGTTGGTTTTGGATCCCTTCCCTCTACTGCAGAATTGCAGTGACACCACTTAAGTCAGTGTGCTCATGCCAGTCACACAGGTAACACTGCAATGGGTATCCAGATCTCTCTTGGTGGATGTAGAAAAGGCATCTTAAAATCTTGCCAAAGGAAAACAAGAGCAAAGAGATGTGAAGTATTGCTTCCCTGTCCCAGGGTCATGGCTACTGAGGCCAGCCCTGGCAGAGAGGCATCATGCACTTTGCTTGGCTGCAGACACACTGACAGGCCAGTTTTATGTTTATTTCCTGCTATTAAGTTAGGGCTGCTCCTGAGCTACCAAAAATACTGGAATGCCAAACATGAGTCGTGTGCTTGGCCAGGACCAGGAGCCTCTCCAGCCTCTTGCCTCTGCCCCAGGGCTTGCTGCAAAGGCACCCAGGGAGGAAAAGCTGGCAGCTGCTGAGTCTGAGAGCAGCCACCATAGCTACAACTGCTGAAACTGCCTGGTCAGGAGGGCTGAGCTGTAGTGTTCCAACAGCCAGAGCTGGGCTCTGTCCTTGCAGGAAGGGAAACGGAGGCACAAATGGAGGAGAGAAACAGCCATAACTCGATTGGCCTGCACTAGCCTCACAGGAGGGAAGGAAAGGCACTCCACAAAAACAACTGTGCAGAGTTTGTGAGCCCAGAGGTGCTCCCTCAACCCCTCAGAACCCCTGTTGGCACCAGCAGGCTGCAGCTCCGACCCATGGGGAGCAGACAACCACCACCTGTGCATGGCTCAGGAAAAGGAGAACAGGATTCATGAGGGATGCAAAACCTCGCCCTCCAGACAGAACTTCCAGGAGACCATGGCAGAGACACTTCCTGAGACCACCTGGGAAGCATCCTGCCTTTGCTTCCTGGGGTGATGCTGAGTCCAGCTGGCCTGGGTTAGAGGCAGACCTGCTCTTTGCTCCTGTGTATGGCCCAGAGGGAAATGAGCTATTTAATACTTTCTTTTGTGAGCTACTTAAGCAATACAAACAATTAATATTGGAAAAAATAGAGAGACAACTGGGAAATTCCAGAGTTACAGTTTCTCCCTGCCCACTTTTTTTTTCCATAGAGAAGAGTAAGTGCTTCAAAGCACAAGCAGTCCCTGGCCATACCTGCTAGCTTGGGAAGAGACAGACCCCACCAGGGTCTCCTTCACTGTCCTAGCAGACAGGCTGTCACCTCTGATGTCTCAGATAAAGGCTGTCTGCATTCCTGGAGCTGGAGTTTCCTGGTGTGCTGTAGCAGAGCCAAGTCTACCATTGTGATGGCAGCTTTCAAGGGTTTTTAACTACCTTCTGAATGCACTGTCTGCTGAGGACATTGCAGCATTTCCCAGCTGGAAACAACAGCCTCACTGATGTGTTGAAATCCCTTTATCACTGAAGATCCAAATATATCTTACAGAGCTGCATCAGAAATCCAGGAAAAAACCCAACAACAACAAAACAACTGAACTAGGACCAACCTCTACCCTTAGGCACATTCACTGTTGAGTAAGATGTTCTTGATGCAAAAGGTAAGAGAGGCACAAAGCAGGAACAGTTGTGTTTTTGAAGAGATTGAGCTGCCACGTATGCTTGCTGTATTTTTCCTTTGGTTTTAATTGGCCAAATATGTCTTTGATGATGAAGGGGAATCTTGGGACTCCTGTTTCCACCTCAAAACATTTTTCTATGTACTGAAAAAACCCAGAGACTAGAAAACATTTGAGGGCACTAAGTATTTTACCCTAACAGTGCATGAGGCACGACCTGTAAGGCAAGAGTTGCGGTATTTGGTAACCTGTGGCAAACTCATGGGTGTTTATTATGTAACTATGGCTTGACAGCTGTGTTCACTGAGAAAACTCATGCTCTCAATCCATATCCCTCTGCCATCAGAGAGAAAAGTGTACACTCTAAGTGTGAGGTGTTCTGGGTCACAGCATCTAGGGTGGTTCTGCAGGGCTCCTATTTCTACCATGAAGAAACAGACTGAGCTCCAGAATTGTGGCCTGGAGGCTCAGCAAGAAGCAGGACACCAGCATGGATGAAGGGCAAGGCAGATGCTCCATGGCAGGGATAGGCTGGTGTGAGGAGAGCTCACTTCAGTGAGTG
The DNA here is from genome assembly GCA_013399835.1 of Leptocoma aspasia. Taxonomy (NCBI): domain Eukaryota; kingdom Metazoa; phylum Chordata; class Aves; order Passeriformes; family Nectariniidae; genus Leptocoma; species Leptocoma aspasia. The sequence continues at coordinate 63,886 of VXAX01000073.1, read as the reverse complement.
ACCTCTGGGGCTGAGACACAGATGGGCTTATCTAAGGACCTTCAGTGAAGTATTGACCCATGCAATCATGCATTTCTGAAAGCTTAAAAGGAAACATTTCTCAATCTATGTCACAGGCAAAACCTTTCAGTAGGAAAGCTTTCTTTCTGAGAACTTTTTCCTATTATACATAATCTCACAGTTTGAGCTGCACTCAGAAATCAGAATGATCTTACCTGGCCAGGAAACACCAGTGCAGCCTCCCATGCAGTGAAAAGGAAGGTCCTCTGATGTGCAGGAAAAGGGAGAATTTGTCGCAGAAACAAATAAAACTTGAGATGACTCCTATCCCAAAGGGCAAAGCACATTCACAGAGTAAAGACCAGACAACTTCCAGGATGGGCAACATGCTTTGCCTGTGGTTTCTTAAGGAATGAGAGGAGAAGGGAAAACAGCATTTTTTTCGTTCCTGGCTCAGGTTGCTGAAGCCAAAAAAATTCTTGTTGCTGACTTCCACGCAGACAGATAGGGTAGAGTTTGGTGTATGTGAACATATAAATGCCACTCCTGAGACTGTGAAGTACATTTGATGAAAGATTCTAAATCGGCACTGGAAGCTATTTATAGACAATTCCACAACCAAAGACCTGGATCTGCACATTCCCAGTCTCTGGGAAAGTTCAGGTCAAATCTGAATTTTGTCGTCTTGGGCACGCATAAACCTAAGCAGCCACAGCTGCAGCCAATGTAGGGTTTTTGTTAATGCAGAATAAAAATGCCCAGAGCCTTGGCTGCAGGACCACTTTTGTTTATCTGATCTCTTCCAAGAGCCCGAGCCTGCTTTTTGAGTAAGAAGCAGATGGAAGAACAAAAAGGAGCGAAGGCCACAAAACCATACTGGGTGCCTATTGTCTTGCCAGCTTGGGGCACGGAGTGAGAGCAAGCCAGGCTTTCTGTCAGAGCCCCTGCCTCCATGAGGGAATAGCACAGCTCCAGGCTCAGGAGTTCAATTCCCATTAGCAGCACAGCAGTTGGAGCTGCCCAGAGGGATGCCTGGCTCAGCCACCACACACAGCTCCACCTGCTTTGCTGCACTGAGTTCACGTGGCTACCAGACCCCCAAAATTCGGTGCCCACCGTTTTTTGCAGATGAGGCTCACATGTGCTCAGGGGATTATGTGTGTGCAAAGAGCAGCTTCCTTTCCCCTTGCACACAGGGCTGTGACTGCCATGCTGGGCACACTGAGCGCAGACCACAGCTCAGCAGCTTTGCAGCAGCCTTGACTACCCATAATTGCAGCCTGCTTGGGTTGGAGATTTTTGTGGCCTACCCCTGTTGACCTTCTTGCCTGCCTTATGTCCACCAGCCCTCCGCCCCCAGTCCTCAATAGGGCTGGAACAAATACAGAGGAAACATTAGAAGCAGAGAGGGATTGAAAATCTGTAGCTCTGTCTGAAGCCTGTTGATTCCAGTGTTTTCAGAGGTGCAGGATTTCCTACGGAATTTCTTTTTGTTAAAGTCTTGAGCTCTGGCATTTTATCTTGCATGGATTTTACTTTATGTCTATGTGTCCTGTGACTCCTCTTTAAGATAGCAGCAACTAGTTCAGGCTCTGCCCCACATGTTAATAAATGTCTGAGCCCTGACTCCAGTTCAATTTACTCAGCATTTCTACCTGGTGTCAAAAAACAATGGCTTACCTTTGAATTAGACAAAGATTGAAATTCTCAGCCTAGAAACACAAAACTGAGGCACAGAACATACTATTGCCTCTAATTAAATTAGTAGCAAGTCGAGGGTGGTAATTCTGACAGCCTAACTCCACATTCTTCTCCTGACCAATAGGTGGCTGAGCTGATTAGAAAGAAGATACAGAAAAGCTTATCACCTCTTAAAATGACCTTGCAGTGAAATCCTTTCTAGTGTTTAACCAGTAAGCACTTTTATTGTTTCTGAAGCCATTAAGACTACATTATGTTGGATTATAAGATTTTGGCTACATCTTCCACATTTGCATGCAGGCATTACATTTGCAAGATTTTCTCAGAAAAATGGAGCACATGCCTAAAATGCATAAAATTACATGATTATAACACGGAAGCAGCATGTCAGTTACAGAAATTTGTACCACATGTACCAGTAACAAACCCACACCCCCATGTAAAGTTTCTTTACCCCTCAAAAAACTTACTGCTTCCTCTGTCCTCATCTCCACGCCCCAGCTGTGGATAAGCCCACATCCCCCCCGTTTCTGAAAGTACTACATCTTTCTAAACAAACAAAAAATTAAAAAATTGAGTACAGTACATTTTTCCCCATAAAAACGAAAACATTTTCTAAAACATTTCTCCCTCACAACTCTTCTCCTCATCTCCCAAATTAAAAATCTATCATAATCTACATATTTGTTCAAGCACTGTTATATGCTAGGAATCTCTATTGCATTATTCAAAGGTATATCAGTAACAAACTTCTAAAAAAACTAGGATGACCCAAAAATTCCCCTTGCCCCAAAACTATAGAGAACTGAAAATGCTATACTGCATTATCACACTTGCATGCATGTATCCTGAGCCACCACTATTTATTCACCTTGAGCCCCTTTTAATAAATAACTGTCCAGCAGTAACATCCAGAAGTGTGCTGTCTCCTCCAAATTAAACTCTATATTTACAGAAGTAGGGCTGTTTTCTCAGTGAAATGTTTCTTTAAAAAAAAAAAAACCCAAACAAACCACAAAAAACCAAAGTAACAACAATAAAACCAGCAAATTATTAAAGAGAGAAAGCATATTACTGATCATGTTGTCTGAAGACTAACAGGACTAAAAAGCATTAGGAGCACCAGGTGCACATGTATTTGAACTGGTACAGTTCATGAAATAATGTCATTCATTGTTATGCTTGCTCTTTCACATGAAAAGCTGATTCTTTTCCTTTTATTTTTTTCTTTTTCTATTTAGGACTGTCTGCTCTGCAGGCTATTCCCACAGATAGCAACACATGCACTGAGCTTGAAAAATGGCCATAAATATGCTTTGATCAATGTGGTTCTGTATCAGGTTTAAACACAGAATTTCCCTCCCCTGTGCTTTGCACCTTGTGTCATTTCACACCTGTACTAAGTGTGACACCAAGGTCTCCTGAATCCACATTTTCCTCTAGGATTCGGGGAAGAATTAGATATTCAATTTTTGCAAGTGTCAAGTGATGCTATATACTGGAAAATACATGGGAATCATCCCACATGAGAACGTTTCTCAGCAGTGTAACTACTGTAATCACAATTGGCATATACAAGAATGCCAAAACAAACACTGAAACAACAAGCCCGTTAGAGGGATTTTGTCCATTTATTTTCAGACATTTCTCAGCTGATGGACACCAATATTACTGCCTTGATTTCAATTGGTCTATTTTGGTTTATACCAGGTAAGGATCAAGCTCAACAGACAATAAAATAGCAACTACTTTCTCCTACTGTGCTGTTACAGTGCCTGAGATCACTGCAAACAGGTATATTTCTGTACAACCAAAAGGCCTTTCTGCAGCCAGTGCAGCATAGTCACTGCTCCCACCTTTGCAAAGGAAATTCAGTTTAAGGCAAAAAAGTTCACTTTCTCTTCCTGCTTTACCAGCAAACAAAACCTGCAGTGCTCTTGTCACAGAGGCTGCAGCCAAAACTTGAGTTACACACCAAATGCTTAATTTTTTTACAGTGAGAATGCAGGAAACTCCATTTATGTCAAATCTAATTCTCAAAACCACGGTGGTTCCTGCTTTATCATACATTAATCCATTCGCCTGGGATTTGGAAAAGCCTAAGCTGTTCCTATTCCTGCTGCACTTGCAAGTGGTGCAGAATTGTTAGTATGTGTTTTTTGCAAGACTGTCTATTCCAGCAAAGAAGAATATTCTCCTCAACTGCAGACAACAGGCATGCTGGGTGTGTGACTGGGAGAAGCCCTGCCTAAGCCAACACCTCCGCTGTCACCGGTAGTGAGTGAAATTCCACCAACATTAACATGAGGGCAAATTGCCAACTCTACTCTCACCCCTCCCAAGATCTCTACAGGTGCAAGACAAGACAAAATCTGGCTCCCAGGCTTTTTCATTAGCTAAATTTAACTCTTAACCCACCAAGTCACTGCTTCAATCTCACTGCTGCCTGCTTGATAAGAAACTTGGCATCTACAGAGCAATGGTCTGTTGCAGCCCCATGAGAAGTTAAAGCTCTAATTCCCTCTTTTGTCCTGGCACGGGAATCAGTTTTATTGTCCTCTGCCATTTCAATTTCTAGTTAGCATTTGCTGGCTAACTATTCTTATACAACCAATGTGAGAAGCTGTTAGGTTCACTGTACACACACATTGCAAATGGTCTTAGACCCAGCAAGGTTATTTCAGGGTTTCCATATTACCAGTATAATGCCCATAAAGGATCTTTGCTTGTGAAGCACCTGCCCCCACCCTTCCCCTTGCCCTCTCACTGCAGTCATCCAGTTCCTTCCACTGGGGTAAAAACAGAGTTTCACCAGAACTGCAGTGGAAAATAGGACTTGTTTTAGCTTCACCTTTCAACTGAAAGAAACAGAGATAGGTGATGACTCTGTGTCACACTGGCTGCAAAAGGCCTTTCTATTCATAGAAGTGCAAGTCTCAAGCAATTTTTGTAAAGCAAGAGAAACCAAACAAAACCCTGCACAGTTCCCACACACAAGCACAGGCACACACACACACACACATGCTCTTCTTTCCCCTCCAAACAGAAATCCATTCTCATGAACCAAATTATGCAGACCCTATTCAAGTGTCTAAAAAGAATGAGGATAGGGTTGAGTGCATGCCAGTTTTCCTTTCTGATCACAATGAAGTCACAGGTCAGCAAAGTACTTGGGCATAAGAAGTTTCTCTTGACCTGCAGAACATTTTAACACATCTAAGTGCTTTGCTGGCTTGGGCCTAAGTTAGGAACAGCTCCAAGGCCAGCTGGCACTCATGACCATAATTCCACTACCTGCACCAATATACATGAGGTAAGAGCTAAGCTCAAGAGAGCAGAGCAGTGCAAGAGGAGAAAGAGGCTCTGTGGTTCTTCTGAGTTATGTTTGACAGCCTCAGCTGCATACACACGGCATGTCACAGTGATCAGCATAGACTGATGAGAGCTTGGTGGTGTTCTGCAAGTGGGCCTTCCACTGGAAATATTAAGCTTGATTTCTGTTTGTACCAGTACAACTTTATATGCCTGTAACAACCGCAAGAAAAGGTCTTAAATGTGGAGCAACTGCACGATACAGTTAGTGTTTTATCTTAGACTTATGTGCCAATAACTACTGTCATGTGTTACATGCCCACACAGAGATGAAGAAATAGGTATATGCTGTGTCATAATGCAACATATCATTATTTCTACAACTATCCTATGAACACAGCCAGTGCCAAAGCAGACCAGCATAGTCTCCCTCTCCAACACAATAGGTAGTGGTGGAGAAAAAGCAAGCTCAGGTGTTATTTTGATTCACTAGGGAATGCTCTGGGCACAGCCCACTCAGGTATTGCTTAGTGAACACTAATAATGGGCTGACCCACAATCCCACGTCATAAATTCCCACCTCTGTGTGGGCGCTCACAGAGCTTTCTGGTGACACCCAGAATTGAGGGCATGGGAGAGCAGCCAAGCATATAAAACAGGGATAAAAACTCATACTCACTCTTCACACCATGCCTCTCACCCCCAGGTAGACTGCAGGGTTACATATTAGTGGGATTTGAACTGTCTAAAGAAAGAGCTCCTCAAAGAGGAATTTACGTTTGAATCACAAAAGGATCAAATTCTTCTTGGCAGTAAGATCAAAAGGAAATTTATCCAATCAAATAGCAAATAGTCCCTCAATGCTGCTGATATAAATAACACATTCTGTTTGCTTACTACAGCATCTATGCTCAAATTCCATGTATGTTGGCTTCATTTTGGACTACTCTCTCTGTAAATGAAAACTAAACACCAAGCCAAAATATTTTTCTCAAAATTCCTCTGAACTTTGGACAAATATGAACCCAAGTCTTGTGCAAAATCTGGATTTCTAGATGGAGTATCTCACCTTCAGTGGTTATCCTATGCAACCACATCTAGACAAATGCAGAGATGGCAAGCTCAAAACTGATTTTCCAGGTGGAAAAAATATATCCCTCTTCTATGATAGATTATTAAACTAGATTATTGGCACATAGTCTTGTGTTACCTCATTACTGTTATAAGCTTCTTAAAACTTCTATGGAAATTCCACCTGCAGAACCAAAGGCAGAAAGTTATCTTTGCAATTGTTGATCCATATTAACATCTGGATGCAGTACTGTTGGGGAAAAGAAAGCAAATTCCTCAATGAACTATGTTGAACCAACTTGTGGGTGGCAGCTATCAAAGCCACTGATGCAGGAGTATCAGCTAAAGTTATTAATGAGTGATCTGACATACCAAGTCAGACAACTGTCATATCTAAATAGATCTTCAGAAGTGTACACACAAAAGCTGCTACTGTATCTAGATGATCATTTTGGTTTGCTTCTATACCCCATAGCTCTAACCTTTCCACTGAATGTTTACTCAGCACGTGTGGTATAAATATATTCATACACTAAAATTGACACTTGGCAGTATTTTTTTCCCTTTTTTTTTTTTTTCTTTTTGCTGACCAGCAACAAATTCTGATATCTTTAACTGTAAACCAATACTCAATAAATATGCTGTGTTCAGCAAAGAGACATGTTGTGTTGATCAGGTTTTGCTGCACTCTAAGCCATGGGCTGCGGGGGTGGGCGTGAAGGAGGAGGTCCAGGAGGGGCTCGGGATGGAGGTGGTCCAGGAGGTGGCTGCCTGGAAGGAGGTTGCAGAGACACAGGAGAGGAAGGATTCCTTGGAGCATTGTTGAGGGGAGCATTGTCACGCAATGGCAGCTTTGGTGGTGGGCTGTAAGGGGCAGAGGTTCCATCCGATTTCACACGGGTGAAGTTTATGCATCTTCCCTAGAGGTGAAGAAAAATTCATTATTAAAAAGCAGGTATTTTGACTCATCAGTAGCTAGTCAAAGGTACTATAAGCAGAGAGGCCAGGCTACGTTTCATCCAGTATCATTGACTGGGTCCTAGAAATTCCATTCAAGCCATGCTGTACTAAAGCTCATACTTTCCTGGATTTTCAGAGCTACTGCCTCTAGAGAATAACCTAGGACTGGCTTAAACCAAAAGGGACCACATTGGGACTGTGCTCACATGTGCTCTCTGCTCTGCTACTAGAGCAGAACATGCCTAAAGTGACAGCTCCACCCAAGTCACGCTTGCCTTGTGGGACCCCTGACTGCAAAGTTGTGCTTGAAAAAAATTCATACAGGATTATACCAGAGCAACAACATTAGCAAAGACACAATCTGTAGCTCTCATTTTCAAAGTGATCCTAGCCTGGCTGATGTCTGTGCTTTGAACATTACACTGGGATAGTACGTGCGTCTTCTGTGCTCCAGTGTAGATGTGGCTCTCGTCAGAAACACCAATAAGATGTGGGACTTGCACAGAGGAGTCTCCAATAAGTGTGTTTTCAGGATGGATGCAAGATGCAGGCAGGCAGGACCTGATGGGAGCACTGTGTGTGGAAATTTAAAACAGAAGTAGCTTAGATTTGAAAAAAAAGCAAGCACTGGGGATGTCCTAGTCAACTAGGGGCTAAATGCAAATATGTCAGGGTTTCCTTTAGCCAAAATAAAGCTTTGCATAGGTTCCCACTAACCAAGTTCCAGACAGGAAGAGAGAAAGAGACAGACCCCAAAGACCACCTGGCCTCTCCTGTGGGAAGCAGCCAGAGGTTCCTAGGTAATGCAAAAGCTACATGGCAACCTCGGTGAGGCACCTCAGATAGGCTGCACGCTAGAATCCACAAACTAAATTCAGCTTGAGGTTATGACAACATCCCCTGAGCAAATTCAGGAGAAGGATTCCAAATATAGAAAACTTATCTCAAAGCAGCTGTAGATCATGACCCTCTGCAGCTACTAATGGCTGTGGCAGCAGGAATACAAAAACCCACATCAGTCACAGATTCTCTTGGCTCAGTGCTGCCTGGCATGAGAAAACTCTAAAGGTGTTTAGAGAATGGGCTGAGTTTCTGTGGCAAACTCACAAATCACAATTTCCTCAGGAAATGAAGCAAAAGCCATCACAGCAACCTCAACTGTTTTGTTGAGTGACTTCCAATGCCTACACCTTTGTTTATGAAAACTATTTCTTTAAAAAGAGGGGAATCACTTAAGTCTATGGCTTCTCTGAAGAAAAGCAAGCAGTGTTTCAAAAGAAGCTTGTGTAAGCTCCAGAGCTCAGAAAATGATTTTACAAATGTGCTAAAACCCAAAGAGTACCACCCTACCACTTGCTTGGATTGAATGGCTCCGGGCTCCCAGAGCTCAGCTGCAGACATGAGTTGTTTGAATGGGCATGTTGTTGCCTGCACATGAAACACGCTCAGTAGTTCTCTGTGCCAGCTTTCAGCATCACAATTCACCACTACACTTAAACAACAGTATCAATGAGTAGGATAAAATTCTCTTCTTAAAAATCCAGGCTTGCTACACCAGACTTTGGTCATGAGCCAGGTTCATGGCAATACTATACTGGGGCCAGAGCCTTTGCATGGAGGTAAAAGGCAAAAGCCAAGGTCTTGGTTACCTCTGCAAAGATAAACCACTTGATCAAAAATAACAAGTCAATGCTCTGCTCTACTCCATCACAGAACTCAAATCCTCACCAGCACTGCAGCTAGTGGCCATCCTTACCAGGTATTCATCTTCTGCTGTGCTCCACTGCATTTGGAGCCCACTTGGAAATTCAGCAGTATTTACTGACATACAATGAATGTTACAGATATATTTAACAGCTGAACATCGAATTCATTTAAGAAAACTCAGCCTTGATATTTATAACGTTACAAATTTAGAGCAGCTAAATAATCACTCAGTATGAAAGAAAAGAAAAAGAAAAAAGGTCAGAGGTGCTCAGATGAGATGCACCATGCGGGGAGGGAAAAATTTAGGACAGAACAATCTCCCTCATAGTAAATGCAAAGCTGCAAACCCAACACTAGTGCTTTTGCCTACAAGCCTTTCCTGCCCCTCTGTTTTGTCTCTCTCACAAACATCAATTCCAAATATATTCATAGTCTATAATCAAAGGGGATCCCATAAATCTGTTTGCATTACTTTCACTTCAGTTAAAGTGATAGGCGACGTCAAACTGCTGCCAGTTTCTGCCACACTCACTGATTTGTCAGACAGATGGGTAATTTAAAGGCCATGTGCTGCATTGTGTCATGAAAAATACGGTTGAGTTGGGAGAGTCTGACAGATAGAGGCTTGGATGATCGATGTATGCATTGTGACACTTCCTCACAAAAGATTATCAGTGTTAGCCTACAATCTCATATATCAAAGACTTCTGGTGAATACTGGAGCAAATCCTCCTGAGCACTTCAAGCAGCCATTGATAAAATGAGGCCAAACTCTAAGCCAGTGTCAGGATTAACAGCTGAAAAGGGAAAGGGAAGAACAAATGATAATAAATCATAAGTGATAGTTTGGATTTACCAAGTGTATTTTTTCAAAGGATTTCTAGGTTGAAGAATTAAGCCCTCCACACATCACAGTCTCCTTATAACAGAGTGCCACTGTTATTCTACCTAACATGCACATCCCTCTGGGGTTAGTTTATAAAAAATAATCCATTATGTTTCTCAAATAAACATGCTAACCACAGGATTTTTAATATTTTCTGCTTGAAAGAATTAAGTAATTTCCTTTCCAAAGGCATATAAAGGCTTTTAAACCCTGGGAACACAGACAGAAATTAAGTATCCTGCACACTTATCTCTGACCTTCCTGCACAACGATTAACAGAGATTAAGAAGCCACCACCACCACTTTAGTAGTGGTAATGATATATATTTTTCCAGAAGCATGGAACACAGTAAGTGTTTCAGGGAAGGTGTCAGAGTTGCAAGGTGCAGCAATACCAGGATGATCCCAGGCACAACAGCTGTCAGTAGCTGCTTTATTGTGTCGTGGGAGGCAGATGATGTGCGTGAATCCCGTTCTGGCTGGCTGGGCCGCGCTCCTCGAGCGGCCGCGCTCAGATGGCGCGACCCGCGCCGCGTACCGTCATTCAGGCACCAACCGAAGGGCAGCAGTGGGCCAGATGGAGCTACGCCCTTCCTTCAGCTCACATCTGCACCGTCCTCCTAATGCACAATTATTTTGCCTCCCCATATGTCCATCCACTTGTTAGGCTCTTGTTATGCTGCTTGCCAAATTGGCTTTTCAAAAAGTACAAATACTGAAGCAGTGGGATCTGCCCTTGTCCCGACTCCAGCTTTTATCCCAGTGTAACAATCACATGTGCAATTCAGGCACTTTGTACTTCTAGGCAAAGTCTCCTCGACCACCTAGGATGTGTTATTGTGTGTGGTTTAAGGGGGGGGAGAGGAAGGGAGGAACCTCCTGAAAGCCACCGCATCGTGTTGCTGGGCTATCTGCATCACAGTGCTCACTACATCATCCCCCCGCACTCGTTTCCCCAAAATCTTGAGCTACTACTCAGCAAGTTTTCAACTGACAGAAATTACTGTTAAAAGAATCCAGACAATTCAAGGAGTGCCATGGGGAAGTCTGTTCACCCATGATACTAGCAGCACTTCAGCAAAAAGAATTTAAAAAATCCAGGCCATCTGCCAGTAGCTGTGCCTTTTCTCTCTTCATTTTAATACATGCATTAGTGTTTAACAAAAATCAAATCCATTTCCATCTCTGTGCATGTCAGTATTCATGTACACAAAAGTATGCCTGTTTCTTATTTTTAGCTACATTAGTTGACCTAATAAAAGACATCCTTCCTGTTATAAATTTTGCTTGATTTTCCATTCTGTCTTGGTTTGGCTTACAGAGTCCCAGTGCTGTAATTTGGATTTGAAGAGGTGTGTATCTGACTGAAAAAGAGCTAGCTTCACTTAATTTACTGAATTTTCTTGTCTTTGATCTTTTAAGAATATGATACTTGCATTTTAGAATGGATTAAAATAAGTCCTTTAAACTTTGAGTATGGCCATTCAAAACACTAGACCACCAAATTAAAAACGAAGTTGCTCCCAGTAAGGAAGTATTAAGTTATTATTTATTATTTTAAAATATAAGTATTATTTAGAATGCTGAAATCCAAAATGAACATAATTTCCTTGGGCTCTCTCTACAGTTTTGTTTATCTACATCACTGGGATGAGTCTGCCAACTTGCTATGGACCTGGTTCATCTGCATGTAGCTTCACTTCCTAAATATCTCTCCATAGTTCAGCATAAAAATGTAGCTCTAAACCTCAAAAGAATAGATACAGATTTTATGCTACTTACAAAACCACAAGAGGGAGCATATATAAAAAGTCACCATCACTTTAGCTAAGTGAAGACTTCGATCCACAGACCCAGAAAACAGCGAGATAGATACCCTTAAAGATTAGTGACTTTTGGAAAAATTGAATTCTGGCAAAATTAGGGATTACCCTGTCTTCTAATAAAGAACAAGTGTGTTCCAGCAGAAACACCTATACAGAATATCCTAAACCAGCCAGTATGGGAAACTCATTTAGCAAATCTATTTATCAGAGATAGATTATGGATACAACACCTGTACAGTGAAAGAGATGAAGCAAGGTGGTACAGAGCTCCCAATATCTGAGTTCCCTGGGCAAGTGTCAGGATTAGCAGCTGGCTCCTCAAGAGCCAGGATCTAAGTGCATCAGTCTTTGCCAAAAGCTTCCTCACACTGCCTGCTTCACGCTGACTGTGCACTCAACATGTCATGGCTCATTAAAACCTTCATGGATTTCCTGGGAATTGCACTGATTACCCTGCAGCATACAGGCTAGAAATTAGTGAGCTGCTGAAACAGTTTGTCACGTAAAACCCAAGGCTGCCTGGTTTTCAGGCACATACAAGTAACTTTTACTAACTCCTGTTCTTACATCTGGGACTCAGATATCATTTTTGTGTTGAAAAATAAAGTACTGGAAGTGCCAGAGATTCCCATATCACCAGTTTCGTGACTGATCACGCTTTCAGGTTAATAAATATGTAATTTATAATTATTTTCTAATTATATTCTTAAATTATAATCATCCAAATTAATTATATGGTGGTTATTTCATTAATCATTAATAATTATTTTATGAAATTGTCATTAATTTTTATATGTAGCCATTTTAAGTTATCAGGGCTCAAATCAAAACATTAAATATCAAGTTAAAATATTTGTTTGCATGATAATCTGACTCTCATACATATCTTCCAGTCTATTAAGTCCCCTCTTGTACATAACAATTTTCTGGGAAGCTATTTGGCAGCTCAGCACTGACGCCTATAATGATGGTAATCCAAAACTATGAAGAGATAAGAGAAAATGGGGTTCACTGAAGAGAAGAGGGTTTTAAAAATAAGGTCCAGTAAAGTGGCAGTGTCGAGCAATGAGAATGTAATTATTTCCTTTTGTGTTGCTTTTAAAAAGGAAAATAAGTTCAGCCCATTCTTTTCCCAGTGGAAAAGAATGGGCTCTTTCTGGCCTCTTTCTAAGTAAACTCCTATCGCTTTTGCTTCCTCCCTTCTACGATGGAGTTATTGGAGGGGAAGGAAATCACTGCACTTTGGGTTGTGAAACCTTCATTGGAACAGTGAGACCCTGTAATGCCCTTAGGCACATCAGATAAATTCAAAGAGAAAATTACAAAATGATAATGCAAATGCACAAGGATGATCCTAGCAGCAGCAGAAAACTCTGTTTACAGCACAACATGAGCAACGTGATGCTACCAAGAGGTGTAACCTACTGGGCTCACCCAAAGTGCTGCTCATTGCAAAAGGAATTAGCCTGACCTTTAAGATGTGGGAGGTAACCCAGCTTTAAACAGGACACATATCCTGACCCAGGAGGAGGCAGTGGTATTTAAAAGCAGCTGAGGCACATGTGAATCCTTCACAAAGTCCACAAAAACCCTCTTATAAGGAAGTATCTGCTTTTTCTCATTTTAGCAACCAAACTAAACCACCCACAAACCCTGGCTCCCTGGAGCAGCACCATGGAGACACAGCACAGGAAGTTAATCCCTGCCTCACAAACTCTGCCTCTCAAGTCCCAAACAATGAGATCCTGCACATGGGCCAGGAGCTGGCCACATGGTGACAGTGACACATAGCTAAGCAATTCCTTGGGCTGCTGACACATTCAGGACAAAACCTATTGTCTTGGCCAAGGCATGGCTGACATTGCTGCCCAAAAAGCTCAGCAAGATGCCTGAGCCCCTCTCATAGAGGCAAAGTGGGACCAGCCTTGTTTGTAAATAGGCTGGGAGAAAAAAATCCTTCAGAAGCCCAGTATTCCCTCAGACACCCTGGCTGTGGGGGCCAAATAGCTGAGAAAAGAGGATTTATGGGGTGGGGAAGGGATGAGAGGGCACAGGAGCTCTTCTTTTGACACTGAATGTGTGATAATCCCATCCAGAGATCCTTCCAGGGACCAAGGGAGGTAGGTTGCCAGGGCAAACTCACAAGCAGATCCATGGCATGCATTGCACATGACAGCAGCAATAAAAGTCATCTTTCAGTTCACTTGCTGACCCAAGGAAAAGTCAACAGCAACCAAAAGTCTTAATTTTTCAGGTAAAACAAGTATGTCAAAATAAGTTTAATTCAGGCTTGAAACATGTCTTGTTAATTTCAAATCATCTTTGAGTTTCAGACAGAAAAGTTGTTTCAAAACAATATTGAAAGTATTGAGACTTTAAGGTATATTTTCAACTTTAGCTAATTCTATTAACATCAAAAAACATTTACAGACCATCTAAAGGAACAGTTTTAAATCAAAATAAAGACAGTAATAAGGAAAACTGTGTTCAATTCTACTAGGCAATTAAAACAGGAGCTGTTTTGCAGTAAGATTAATAGCTGCAGTATCACAGGCTACTGTAGTTTCTTTTATCAGAGTACTGAGAGTTGAATTCAATCAAGTACTGATAGTTTTCCCAGACACACATCTGCAGACACTATTCCCCAGTTCACAGTCCCAGCTGTGCACAGCACTGCTTGAAACAAGGGATGGGTCTTCTGGGAGCAGTCTGTTCAGTTAGGTTGAAGACCAGAGCAGGAATACAGTGAAGACAAGGGGGCTAATTCCAATTTACCGCTGAAGAAAGTGGATAGTAATGAGGAATCTGAGGGAGGAATAGCTCAGCCAGGGAAATCAGACTTTTAAGCTAGGACCAGTACCCTTCAGCAAAATAAACTTTGCTGAACATATCCCCATCATCCAGCTCTCTCATGCCTGATAGCACTTTTTCAGCTTAGGCACACAAGGAAAGAGACATGAAGAGCCCACCCCAGTATTGAAGACAGGGCTATTCAAATAATATGCATCACACTCCATTCAGCAGGAAATTGCATGCTGCTTCCAGCCGTGCCTCAGCAAGGAAATGCAGCAGTGGGCTACAGACATCTCCTGAAAGAATGGCCAGAGTCACAAGATATCTTGCAGGAATGCACAAAACATCACATGTCTTGGACCTTGCTGAGGCTGTGGCTGAAGTAATGCACAGTGCAGATCCATAACAAAGCCTGTTGATTCTGAGCCCTAAAAAGGCAGAAGTGACAAAGGGAACAGAAAAGAGTAACACTGGGCACAACCAAAGCTAAGGTCTATCAGGTACACTTTACATTCAGCACCAATCTCAAAATACCGTCATGCCAGACCAAATCCCATCCAAACCTCATAAAAATATCTTAACCTAAACCTGCACTCACATGGGATTTACTGCCTTCCTCTTTCTTGACAGCTTTTATGGATGAGGGTCCCAGAGTGGAGGAAGCAAGGAGAGCCACTGCCAGGTCATGTCATCTACTCAAGATTATGCAGGGGGAAAAAAATGGTATTTACAACTTTAGGACTTGTGACTCATATCCCTTGTTTTAACCACAGCACCACACATTTCCACACTTGAATGCTGACCAGACTAGAATGTGGTTCAAGAAAAAAACTACAGTGGTTGGTTTGCAGGAGATTTTCCTCTTTCCTTTGGTGTTTCCAGGGAAGAGGACGTTGCATTTGTCCATCTCCTAGAATGGGGAGGGCTTTGGAGCACAGCAACAAAGGCAACAAACATTTGCTGGGTGCAACAGCCTCAGCCTTAAGGTATTGGTGGCTTGCTGGGAGCAACAAATTAGGCCACAAAGGACTATAACTGATCTTGCTCAAACTCCAATTAAGTGTCATCATGCTTTCCTGGGTGAATTATTGACTGTCTCTCAAGAGCAAGCTGGGCTTATTGTGTACACAATGTTATTCACCTGACTAGGGTACAGAATAATGATAGAAACTCAAAGATTCCTGGTGGAAATTGTTATTATTTTTCCTTGCCTCAGCCAAAAACATAGGATTTTGTGGCCTACCACACAGACAGGCTGCTTCTGTGTAGAGTCTGGAAACAGATACAACTATCACCAATGCTTCTCTGGGTAACTGGTCCTTAAATGGCTCTACTGCTACCTAGAGCATGTGGATGGTAAATCCACAGCTCCCAGCTTCCCCTGTGCTTATCTCACATGGATTTTCTTCTTCTGGGATGGGACTCATACAGTTCATTATCAGTGCTGGCATGTTGACAAAGCACAGAAAACCTCTGCTCCTGCAGAAGCTCCTGTGTTAAATTGAATGGCAGATTGTCTTGGGACACAACTACCTTACTCTAAGAATGAACACACTAGAAAAGCAACTCAAGTACTAAAGTCCTGATACGCAACTCTGTCCCATTTCAGGTATGCTAGAGACCCAACACTGTGCAAACAGATCCCTGCCATGTTTCCCCTGTGCAGCTAGCAAGTACCAGCTGTGCATCTTGCAGTTCCTCTTTTCCATGAGCACCCCATCGCCAGCTCTCTCCTAGGAACTCTATTATACACCCAGCTCTCACCGCAGCAGAGTCAGTGGCCTGTCTCCAAACAGTAGAAAAAACCCCCAAGTACACCTCCTCTCATTTTTCAAAGCTCAACTAAGAGTGCCTGGCCACCAGCATTGCAAGAAGGGACACTGCTCTTGTTAGGCCTCACTTCAAAGTTTCTGTATATCCCACTCCTTAATAGGCCAATGAAGACTGAGCTGTCTGCTTGGGCAATTAAATTCCTTAGAAGAAACCTGTAAAGGAAAGTAGGGATTTATTCACATGCCAAAAAATAAAACCCAAAACAACCAACCTGAATGATTTTAAAATGCTGTAGAAACCCCAGTGTTGCTGCAGAAAGCACAAGGTGTCTGCAGTCCTGTTGTTCCTGAGGCTAAACTGGCATATAAAGCTGGAATGTTCAAAGCAAGATTAGGTTCATCTTAAGACCTAACATACATATATCTAAGCTCTTCTTGTCTTGTTGTCTAGTGACAGACATCTGGAACTACAGCTCCTCTGAGGAAAGTAATAAGGCAATACATTTTGCATTTTAGTTATTGTTCTGTACAATAATTTTAGTGTGAATTTTAGTGTAATAATATGAATACATCCTTTTACACAGTATTTTTTATTTCTGCAGCTCAAACACCTTCAGAAGGTCACAGCATTACACATTCTGCATAATTAATAGAAGTAGGCAATGTAAGCAGAGAGCTAAGGAAGGCTGGGTAGGTTACTTTCTGCAGTGTTACCCAGCTCAAAGACAATGAGGGATGCACAGCTCCCAGAAAATCAACTGAGTCAGATGATCAGCATTGATCCAAGGGTGCTGCTATGAGAAACAAATAAATATATTGCCTGCAACATACCTGTCCATGTGCAAACTGTGGATCTGTATGCAGTCCTAGTAAGCAACCACATGTGCATTTGTGCACTTTGCCTCTCAAAAGAGGTGTGCCATCAGTACTGCCCTGTGGTAGTACTGCTAAGGCCCAAGACAGTCTCCAGGCTTCAAGTCAGGCACTTGGACATGCTGTAGGATTGTGGAACATCAGTGAAGCGATGCTTGGAAAACTGTGATAACAACACAAGAGCCTGTTTCCCCCATACAGACATGTCAGAGTTGCAGTTAACAAGGATTAAGTCACCAGGCCTCATCCCAAAGACATGTTCCCTACCAAAAAACCCTGAGAATCAGACCTGATGAAGCTATTCCTTTATAACAAATATCAGAGATACAGCAAAGTGGCACATATGTTTTAAGACTAGCAGAAGAGTCTCCTCTCTACCTAACAGTCTGTCTATTAAGTGCTCAAAGTACTAGTAGGAACATAGTCTCAGCCTCCTAGAATTTACTCTTCACCTCACTTATTCACTGTACAACTGCAGTACAACAGAAGTGAAGTAACTTAAGCCATTGCCTTAACCACGAGGCAAAACCTTCTGCATCCTGTTGTGTGCCAAGTAACACCAGCCCTGGGACTTGCACTCATCCTTCACAGGAGCCTTTTGTTCCTGAGCATGCCTCTGGCTGCCAAAGACATGGACAGACTGCTGGTTTGACCTGGGTGCAGACAGGCAGCATCCATCCCCAAAGTCTGTGAATTCTTCTTCCACAACAGAAATAACACAATCCTGGCACAAGTGAGAGGCAATGCAGTATATGGGCTTCTTGCAGGACAGGAAATTCATTAGTCACTGATTACATGTTTCCAGCTGCAGCACTCAACACATCCTGGGAACTGTGTATGAGACATTGGTTTCACACCAGAGAAAGGGAGCTTTTTTCCCCCTATGCCATGTCTGCTAAAGCAGGAATGAATGGTAGAGACACCTCGGTCTTTTAAAAAAAGAAGAAAGAAAGTAGCAAAATGGGAGCTAAATGTGTCACATTTTCATTGAAAGTGACAAAGTGAGATCACCTACTGTGGTAGGCAGTGTCCTCCTCTCTTTAATTTTTCAGCAGCTTATGAAGGTGAAAATCAAAGGGAGAAAAGCCCGGGACCAGGCAGCAGCCACTGATGACTACAGTCTGAAGGAGCTCAGTGCTGCTTTTCCAGCACCCCTTGTAGCTCTGCCAGTTGTTGCACAGGCAATTACAACACATCTCCCAGCAAGAGGCAGGGAAGCCTATTAAAGCCATTACTGGGTCTTGAAGAGAAGTAATTAGAATAAGTTCCAAATAGCACCAGTACGTGGGCAGCCACCGTGGCGTGGCAGGCGGGTGCTGCCATCACCGTGGGCTGCATTCAAGCTGCTGACCACCTGTAAGTAGCAGCTAGAGAGCAATTATTAGTCATTAATAATCCATAAGCTTGGTGTCCCATGATTCATCTAAGGAGTCCCAAGTGCCTGGCAGAACTAAACCTCACAGCTGTAAGGAAGGTAAATTTCATATTCTCGTGATTATTTTGTTTTTAGGAAAACTAAGGCACATAGACGTCATGGTCAGCATTACAAGTAATCACTCAAAATTTGAGGGTAACCAGACCTTCTGAGCTTTAACAAACCTGTCAGACTAAGAGTGATCACTCTGAAAGGGATGCACAGAATAAGGAACCCACATACTCCTCATTTCAAAGGCTGTTGCTTAAAATTCCAGCTGCTATGCCTTGTTCCAAGTCACACCGTAACTCAAGGGTGAGAACTTGAAAGGATCCAGAATTTCTGGCTTTTAAAATGACCAGCAGCTCATAGTTTGTGACATTTTTGGCTGCACGGCAGCCTTTTAATCTCAGTTTTATGGAACAGAAAAAGGCAAAAAGGCTTTCAGAGTTTTGTACAGCAGCCTGCTTCTAGTCCCCTTCCCCAGGAAAGGGCTTTACAGGTCCAAACCACAGGGTAGTACTACTAAGGCATTGTTTTTTTTCTAAGCAAAGTCTCAGGGGTATACAAGGGGATGGTGACAGCAAAATCCAGTCTACACTCCCTGTTGCAGCTACAAAATTTTCAGTGAAAATAATGAGATCACGTTTTAAGTCTTTAAAGTAAATTATCAATTCTGCCTGAGGGGAAAAATGCTGGGTTTTTAGTCAAGGACTTTGGTAAACCAAGTCTCTAAGAATTTCCTGCATCAATCAGTACATGCTGAAAGGCAAAATGGAATGGAATTGCTGAAAGCAGCAACTAACAGACCATTGGAAAGCACCTCCCCTTCCTCTCTGCATATACTGGGGCTTTCAGTGTTTACATGCTACCATTGGTAACAGCCCACTCTTGAACTATGAGGCCAAGGGAAGAGCTTGAAACCTAACTTTTGCAGAGACTTTTGACAACCTGCCTTACCAGCTACTGGGGTTTTTTTGTATGAAGTATTTCAAGATAGCCAGACACTAGTATTTCCCAAACTCCAACCTTTACAGCAGCTGCTGCAAGCTCAGAACCAAGCTCAGGAGGACACCAACACAGTGATGGGAAAGTCTTCAAGGAAATCTGAATATCTTGAGCAACACAGAGTCCAATCAGGCCATGTGTACACTCTGACATACTCCTGTGGCTGGATGAGCAGTGTCCCCACCTCAGAGCTGTCAATCCCTTTCTTGGGACAGAAGAGTGACTCCTCTAAGACATAGATTTCTGAGGAAGGGTGGGAAGAAACCCTAGCTCTAAGGGATCCCCCACTGCAGCAGTAGCACAAATGTCTATGAAGGCTTCCCCTTTGTACATTCCAGCAAGGCAGAAGGCCCAGCAACCACCACAGAGCCACAAGTCCTTTTTCATCACTTCACTCCTCTGCTGATGCTGTCTGAGAGCTCAGCAAAACTCAATGCCACAAATAACAGCCTAGCTGCTAATGATGGGGTAGAGCTAAGTGCATTTATCCCTTGTTGCCTCATCCTGGTGCAGCAGAAATTCCTGCTAGAGTGACCTGAGGAGGTCAAGTGAGCAGGATCCTGTGACCCTTTACTGAGGTACTTGCCAAACGAATAAATTTCAGTGGTGGGGCTATGATATGATCTTGAACAGAGACCAAGAGGAGGAGCTGTCTGTAAAAGCCAAGCAAAACACTGTGGCACACAGGAGAAGGAGCACCAGAGCTTGTGCTTGGATGGTTTTATTTAAATAGGCAGTTCCAAAAAGCTCCTGTGGTTTTCACAAGGATTAATACAGTCTTATTAATACAATCCTGCCTAATACTGATGAATCATCCATCCTGAGACCCATTTCTTGATAAGTTCATGGAAGACATGAGCCAGGGCAGGGGAACTCTCAGAGCTTCAGCCAGCTCTGCAGCAAGGCCCAGAGCATGATGCTACCAGCAGCTCAGGTCCTGCAGCACGAGAGGAACAGGGTAAGGAGGCTGGGGACAACCTATTGCTCCCAAAGGCAGGACTGCAGGGAATCAGTCTGTCTCATCAAGGGGAAAGGCATGCAAACAAGAACTGAGAGAGAAAATGAGGAAGAAACCACAGAAGGAAATGGAAGGCAAAGTCTAGGGCAGGAGACCAAGCAGGGCACAGGTAATGAAAAGAGCAGGATGGGGAATGGCAACAGGACCATGGTGAAGGAAGAAAAACAGATGGATGGACAGCAGACCTGCTCACTCACAGGCAAGGACAACAGAACACCTTGCAGTCAGTCCCATATTACTGCACACATGCTTCAAGCCTGTATTTCTACTGCAAGGCACTCTGCAATGGGCTTCCCCACATGAAGATTCAAAAATATACAAGCAGTGCTATTTTTAACTTCACTTCACGATGGCAATGGGTAAGAAGTCATGATTTAAAAATCTGGGATAGCAATACTGCCTTTGCTTTACAGATTGGATCTGTGGTTTACAGATCTTTGGATCTGTGGTTTACAGATCCAAAGAGAAGAAGCCTGTGCTGTGGGGAAAGATGGTGAACAGCTGTCAAAAAGTGTAACAGACTTTTCCTTCTCTGTGACAAAGCCAGATACATTGGTGAATACACCAAAACCAACAAAACTATCACAAGGTTTTTGTACAAGTATTTTTCGCAGTATTCATTTTCAAATGATGAAAATGTTACACTTTCCAAAAGCGTTTCCAAAGATTGCTTTAATGTAAAAAAACCTATATATATATCCATATATTTTTAAAAAATCCTTTTTCATCTTACCCCTGTCCTAAAAGCCTTGTAAAAAATATTTCTGTCCCTAGGCTTTGGATGTTCTCTTCTCCATAATGAGTATTTTCATTATGCAGAAAAAAGTGGTTTGCTATAATTTCATCTAATGGCTGCAGAAAAGAATATATGCCCAGCTGTAGCAGCAAAAATGGAAAAAGGAAACTTTTTTTTTAAATGGAGGTAAACTGTGAAACAAATTTGGAAAACGTAACTTCAATGAATCTTGTTCCAATGGGAAACAACCTATATCTCTGGTAACCCCTGAAAACATAAAGGAAATAACTTGTTTGATTCTGGGAACTTCAGATTTAGGACTTTTCCAAGTTATGAATCCAAATGTCACTCCCAAAACAGAGTTAAATTGTGTTCCTTTTGCTTTCTAAGCTCTATGTTTTCCTGAGCAATCAAGACAGCTAAGAAATGACCTTAAAAAAAAAAAAAAAGGTGCACTTAGACCCCACCAAGAACTCTTTCCCCTGTTCCCCCACCCCAACCCCTCAAAACCACACAAACCAAAGCAATCTCTCGCTCCAAGATCACCAGACAGTCCCTGGCCTCTGGATGGCAGAGTCTGGAAGAACACCATCTCCCCAGCCCCAGGCTAAAGGCTCTGGCTGCTGCCAGCACAGTTGGACAAGGAGTGACCTTGTCCTGCCTGGGCAGAGCTGTGGCCTTGCTCTGGGGCTGCCAGAGCTCCGTGCTGTCCGTGCTGCTGGCCACTCCCAGCACTGACCTGATCTCCCAGTTTCTCAGCCACAATGACGAGTGTGCACACGTGTGTATGCTCACATTTACTTAAGTGCACATACAGGTGGATTTATACACATCCCCCAGCAAAAACCTAACTTACAATGAGTCAATTATCCACTGAGAGACTGCTACTAGAGAAGCTACTCAAATAATAAAAAATAAACTTGCTCCTTTCTGTGCTAGTTTTCTCCATGAAATACAGGCCTGTGATATATATATTTTTTTTTATAAGCAGAAGGCTGTCTAGTTATATTCTTGTTTCACTTTCAATATTCTTCAGCCTTAGTTAATTTTACAGGCCAGGGAACAGAGATGATTCTATGATTCCACTGGATCTGGCTCAATAGGATTCTTTCCACCCTACTTCCCAGATGTACATTTGATTTTTCTTATGTTATCCCTGATACAATAATCCTTCAGCTTGATGTCTTACATTGCCTCTTTTCAGCCCCTTGTTTTCCCCACAGCAGAGCTGGAAGGCAAGGAACTGAGGGTCCCTGTTCTGAGCCAGTCCCCTGCATGTTTCTTGACCATGCTGGCTAACAGAGGCTCTGTTGTGCTCTGCACTGATATAAATGTCCCAGCCAAGGGAGTGAAAGGCAGAGGATAGATTCATATTATACAATGTTAGTCCTATCAAAATACAGCTGGACCTAAAGAGCCTATTCAGAAGCTCTAGATCGTGCTTTAAAAGTAAATAAGGTGTCTCAAGCACAGCTGCCTTGAAAATGCAGCTTAGTGAAACATTTAAGACCATTTTACAAAGTAGTATAAGAAGCTGGGTTTGTTCTCCTGGTTTCCTTATGTGCCAAAAGAAAAATGGAAGAGATTAAACTTTAAATACTGATGTAGCATGTTTGGTTAATAACTAGACAAATAACATAATATTTTGCCAAAAGCAAGAGACATGCAATTTACCCTAGCTGCAAATTAGATCTACTAACCAGATGCATTAGATTTACCCCAGATGCAAATTAGAGCTACTTTTAAAGTCTGTCATTAGGTGTAAAAGCTACCCAGGCAAGAAAGCCTGGGCATCTGCTCCAGTCCTATCCCCAAAAAAGCACTTTATGGACATTATTGTTGTAACTCTAATCCCTTCACCTGAGAGCCAAGGTGATGAAATGTATGGACTCTGCCCATAGGGGAAAGAAAGATGCTGTTGTGTCTGCTTAGTTCTCATGTTACAAAGAACCACTGCAGAAAGCAAAATCTTGATGGTGAAACAGCTCAAAGCAGCAGGACTCAATTCTTAGGGAGTTGTCCCCTCAGAATAACAAAATAGAGACAACCATAACAGTGCCAGGCTCACATGGGGGAACTGTGAGAGCTCTGAACTAAGCCACTGCCAGTGACCAGGGACAGTACACAGACATCTTTGTGGCTCTGAAAGGCACAAGCTCCCTGCTTCCTCCCAGGAGGAGTCTACTCCTGACCTACTTTTGGCCAATAGACTTCATCAAGGCAGGACACACTCCTTGCCTGTGTATAGGAGATGACTGAGAAATGTGTCCGCACACAATGCAACACCAACTTGTTCTCCATTAACCTTGCTATGATTTGCTTTTTCATGATCTGTACAGTTCCTGATTTCTCAATAATCATTGAACTCCATTATTAAATCCAAGAAACATTAAAAACATTTAGTTTTTAGCTTTAGAGCAATGTATAAAGAGAGTTTATGAGAACAAAAAAGATGGGCTGATTGTGAGGGAAGAGCACTGCTGCTACTAACAGAGGAGTGATGCCAGTGCATTTGAGATGCCTTACCTTATCCCCTGGCTGTGGTCTCATAAGAGAGACTTGGTCATAGCCTCGTCGAACCAAAGCCCACAGCGCATCAAGTTTACCCTGCAATTAAAAAAAAAAAAAGAAACAAGATATGACCAAGAAATGTGGTAAAAATAGCATGAGATCCACAACAGGTGGGTTGGTACAGCTTTTCTGTATTAAGTTGTCTGCACACACACTGGTCCTCTACCCTGGCCTGTGTACACTGTTTATCTGGACAACCAGAAGACCCCCAGTGGGGTAATACCAAATATGCAGTGAGGATGAGAGTAGATCAATGTGAACAACTCCCTAAAGAGGCACAATTACACAGGTATTACTTTAAAGCACTAATCTTACTTTAGGTGTTACAAAAGGCAGAACAAAAATATAGTACAGATGGGAAGAGAACTGAAGCATGGATAAACAGCCAGAAGAATACCTGCCTAGGTAGGTTTTAAAACCCACAGATGCTTTCCAGAAACATTCAAGCACCATTTAACTGATCTGTGAGTAAGCAGGGGAGGGGGGAACTCATCCCACAGAGCACTGTTTTGGGACATGGCCACAGATTCCTGGGATAAGCATGGTATACTATAGCCTTGACTGTGCTAGCCCTCCAGCTTCCTCCTCTGTAAGCAGAGATAACAGCTCTTCCCTGCCTTTAGGGTTGTGTGAGGATACATACATTAAAAGACATTGAAACATCAGATATTATAATGACATGGGAGAATTGAGGGTGAAAATATGGGGAGACTGAGTGACTTGCCCAAAAACCAAACATTACTGTCTTGTGGCTGAACTAAGGAGAAACAGATCTGGATCCCAACCCAAGCCCTTAGCCACAATGAAGTCAAAGCAAGGACAGTGCCCTTTAGCTGATTGTTTTCTACGCTGCCTTGAGATGGCAGAAAACAGCATCTGCCCTCCCTAAGCTTCAAGGGATCTGCTGTTGCACCCCAGCCAAGAGTACCTGAAAATACAGCGTGAGCTGAGGAAAGGAAGATCTCTGCTCACGCCCTCTACTTTCCCCAAAAGATTATGGCAACACATTGCCAAGTGAAATACACATTCCAAAAACAGGCAAAGGTGAGGATTAATGGCCACTTTTCTAAACAAGCTCTCTCAGCTCTGCTGAAAGAAAGGCTGTGCTAAGAAGGTGGGATATAGTATCTTACATGACAAGAGACACTTGGTAAAATGGAGGGTCAGACACATTACCTTGATTGGAGTATACCATTTTCGCTGGGAAGGTGGTTTTCTCACATGGGGCTTCTTTGGCTTGGGTTCCCATGGCTCATACTCCTGTTCTGGCAACTTAATAATAGCATTTTTGGGTTTCTCCAATTTTGCTCCTTCCTCTGTTGACCCCTTGTCTCCCCATCGCACCTGATGTCAGGAGAGCACACTGTAAGAAGACACTTCACAGTCCCCACCAGCAGGTGGTTTCCACAGATATTAATCTAGTTCCCATCAGATGACCAAGTGCTACCAGAATTACATCAAATTTATCAAAGCACCAAACTCCCATCATAATCAGAAATACACATTTAAGAATAAAATAGTCTCATTCAAAAACTGCTGGAACTACTAGCCTTTGCACATTCCAGTAATCTAAGGTGGTGTGGGAATTCACAGTATCTGGGGCAGATGAGAATCATTAAGGGTTGGTAAGAGCTCCAAGGTGATTGAGTTAATCCAGCACCACTAAACCGTATCTCAAATGACATATCCACACACCTTTTCAACACTTCCAGGGATGGTGATTCCATCACTTCCCTGGACAGCCTGCTCCAACTCCTAATCACCCTTTCGGTGAAGAAATTTTTCCCAGTATCTAATATCTTAGCTCAAGCAGAAAAGTGACTCTGCATTCAAGAACAATATATGGTCCATGGTGTCACAGTCAGCATATATTCTCAGCATCAAGGATAAAATTCTTCCAAGGAAAATGGTTAAGGATATTAAGACGTACTACTTCATCTGCAGCCTTGCAGGAACTTGCTGAGAAGCCTCCCCTTCCATAGAAACCAGGCACTGCATAGACAGCACCCTCAAACATAAAACCAGTGTAGCTTTGCCCGAATTTCCTCTGACAAGAGAACTGGTTGCGACTGCACCAAAATGTTTGACTCATAAGACTAAAACTTCTTTTGGTGCTTATGTAATTTCTTAACCTGCAAATTTTCTCTGGCTCACAGTGCTAGATTCATTTAATTATTCATGCAAATGACAGCAGCTTGATGCCTGTTACTTGGACAGCAGCTGTGAATTAGGTACACGAGCCCTGATCAAATCCCGGTCTCCGGTCCTCTTCAAAAATCACATGAAAACATAGTGGTACAACTTTCAATTAAATGTGCTGGGGTTTATAACACTGAAGAATAAGCCAAATACCTCCATCCTCTTAATCCCACCAACACCTCGACCTCCATAATAAGATGCATCCACGGTTGGCCACTTCTTCTTTGGCAATCCATCTTCATCATCTGAGTCCTGTGGGAAAGACAGGGAGATATTAATTCTGTTCTTACAGAAAAAGCATAAGCAGTGGAAAACAGCTGAACATGCTACGGTCCAATCCTTGGATATCTGGCTTTGTGTGTTATGCTTATTTGCTGACAAAAACAAAAAAAGTCTCTTGTCTCTGCAGCTGCAGTTTTAACTAGGGAAGCCAGAGAGGGTTGCCTATTCCTCTGTCCAGGCTGCTTTTATTTAATCAAATATGCATTGAACTCCAAAATCTCAACTGATTTGTAAGAAAAGGCAAAGTACAGATGAATTGTACATATACTGGCTTGCCACTGTGCTATGCAGAACATGCAATCATGAGTTAGCCCAAAGAAATAATTTATTAATCACACTTTTAGAACTTAATGTCACCTAACAGAGGGAAAAAAAGTGACCACTGTTGAGTCATGTGCGTCAGACCCTTTTCTCATGGCAGCTGTAACCAGTTATTCCACACTGTTTGATGCTTTGTGGAGTCTGGCTCGAGCTGTACAGTTTGGAATAGGGTTCAGACAGGAGCATCTCACAATTGTTAGGGAGATCAGAACCAGGGCAGTCAAAGACTGAAGATTATTTTTCTGGAACATGCGAGAGTCTGATTCAGGAATTAACTTTAGGTTCATTTTTCTGTTCCTGCCTAACTAAAGGCTGGCAAATGTTCTGGTTCAACAAGCCTGGAAACACATCTCCAGCTCTACCATCTTGAGCCAAGAGAAGTAACTGGGATTTCTCAGACTCCATATTATTACACTAAGTCAAGGCACCTGAAAGTCACAGCCTGACTCCAAGCACACACACAGCTGAGGAGAGGGCACAACAAGCCTCCTACAATATTTCCTTCATTCCTCAAATGCTTATATGCAGACATGCATGCTGCTCTTGGACTGGCCATGCACAGTGCTCTCTGCTACCGTTCCTCAGTACAAGTATGTTTCTAGAAACACTACCTGAACTTACTTTTCATTAAAAAAACAAACAAAAAATCAGAAAGCCAGATACTATAGACGTAAATTACTGTTACATTACTAGATGGCATTTTCACAAAATTGCCCTATATGTTTCTATTGGAATGGAAAAGGAATTATGAGCCCAAAAGACAATAATAGCTGTTTAAAACCATGCTTTAATTTTTTTTTTTCTTCGTATTTACCTCTTAGGTTACACCTTAGAGAAAGGTTATACAGTGACGTGGTCTCTCAGCTACAGTTCAACAGGTCAGTTCCTCCAAAAAATTCTTTAGTATGGCCAGGCAAGACTAGAGTTGACATTTGCATTAACTAGTAAGGGGAGTTTGAGTTCGGGTTTTTTATTGTTGTGGTTTGGCTTTTTGGTGTTTGTTTTACACTTTTTTTTTTGCTGTTGTTCCTGTTATTTTGTTTTTATCCTAAATTGGGGGGTTTGGTGTTGTTTCAGTATGCTTTTTTTTGAGAGTACAACAAATACACACATTCTATCCCATTTCATGCCACATCTAAACCAGTAGCCAGTGAACTGCATCAGCATTTTTAATTCATTTATATTTGATTTCATTGTGAACATGAGTACTATACAAGATACTCTGCCCCTTCCATACAATGTAACACAGATTTCAAGCGTTCATGTCTAACAGCTCTTACTGCTGGCAAGCCTGACTCTAGCAGGACAGAGCCAATAGGAACAGCTGATACCTTTCCAGTTGATAAAGAATTTACACCAAATATCCCCTACACTGAACACACAGCAAAGCAACATTAATAGCTACCACAGGGAAATCTAATGCTTGTGCTTTAGAACAAGTTTTACACACCTATATTCAGTTTAATAGTAGCAATACCACACTGTATCAGCTGAAGGACAGGTCACCACACCTAGGGAGCCTACTACTAAATGTAATGAAATTCATTATACAGTTACAATTATTACAATGCACAATTATTACAACTCATACTGGATAAAGACAAGGCCAAGGAAAGGGATGGAAAACATCTGTATTCTATGTTATTCGTGGAGGCTTACATCAGTTCTTTCTCTTTGATTGCATTTAAAATTGCAAAGCATCTGAGACTTCTGCAGGGGTGTGATGCTCTCTGAAACCTCCTTCAAGTGCAGCATGGCTGCAACTGCAGGCTTTGTGACAGCACTAATCACATTAACCCCAGCATGAATTCTGGTGTGCATTCTGAAGTTAAATTGTCACAGTGCTGCTGCTCAGGACAAGTAGTAGGATCACATACACACTAGTGGTGGCCTCTAGCAACCTCAAAACAGCAGCTGTGGTTGCCTTCTTACATTCATGCCAAGTTACAGCAAGTTAACAGTAAACCATAAGCTTTTCTTGTGGGTTAGGCAAGTATTTTTCCATTATTTAACTGTCTATGCCTAGGAAAGAAATAAAGGCAGACATAGGTTTTCTCTGGAGGTGCTTTTATTTACTACCATTATTTTCATGAAACTAGTATGGTGAAACTAAACTGAGGTCAGGGTCAGTGAGTTACTGTCCCCAAAAGAGCTAAATACAATCCTGCCTCAAAACAGCTCAAAACCTAAATGGAGAAAGGCTAAATGTGCTTCCAAAGGTCACTCTGCAGAAGAGCCACAGCCAGGGCAGGCTTTTGTCTCCTCTCCTGTAGCAAAGCCACAAGAATGTGGCCTTTGCTGTCCTTTTTTCCAGCTGCCAGACTGTTCCTCACTACCAATCTGGGCTAAACTCCTGCTGGGAACAGTGACAGCTTTACTGGGGGAGGGACAGCTGTCAGCACAGCTTGAGAAGCAAAGATTTGCTTACACACCTGTTTGATGCACAGCAGAAGGAACAAAATACCATAGGAACTGTTGGCCCATGGATTTTTGGTTATGCAACTGTTTTCACTGTGGATGGAAGCAGTTTTGCTATATGTATACAAAGAGGCCAGAAGGCAGAAATAGCTGTCTGATCCAGAGGATTTCCTCTCACAGCCTTTAAGGTGTCATTAGGACACCTACAGGGCTGACATTCCTGGGCAGCACTGTGCACTACAGTGGCTGCAGACAGTGCCACAGCTCAAAAATAGCACACTTACAGGCTCTGGAGGTGGTGGTGGAGGTGGCTCCTTGATCACCTGGAATAAACAAATAATGGAGAAATCTGAGACAATGGCAGGGTTCACCCATCTCAATAGTACATCTTCCCTGCTTTCTTGCCCATGCCACAAATGAGCCACTCTGCTTCATTCTCCCCTGTTCAATTCTCTCATTAGCTGCATTGAAAATGAGCCCAGATGAGATGGAAATAATATAATTACCAAGTTAGTGCAAAGATACTACCTCAGAATCTGCAGCTCCTCTGAATAAATCAAAGAAACCCCAACCAACAAAATGCAAAAAAAACCCTAACTCTTGTCTTTAAAGAGGACTGTATAACAGCTTATGCACACATTAGTAAATCAATTCCATTACACTTTTATGCAGCAAGTTTCAAAGCTGGTCTAAAGGAGGTCTTGATCCCTACAGAAACTTAAGTCATATCCATGAACTTATTTAAAATTCTCATTCAATGTAAAAAATCACAAAGGCCTTGAAACAATCAAAAACCCAAACAAGAGTAACTTCAACATGCACTTCATGTAAATTGTTGAATTGGGGCTTTACAAATGTAGCTGTTTTTTAAAGCAAGGTTAACCACCCACTCCAACACTAACTCTGTGCTTTGGCAGAGAATAGATAAAACTAAGTCAATAGAATAAAAAACCTGTACTTACCACTGTGCAGCAAAGGGGCCAAAACCACCACAGAAGAGCCAGAGCCAGCAGCAGAAAGAGAATCAGAAGTGCAATGAAAAGGATGGTCCCAGTCAGCTGCAAGTGAGATGGATAAATTTCTGAGTTACCTTTGTATGTCTCAAAAAGGCAGGAGTCCTAAAGTTACACATTTAGAGTCAGCTTTCCCTCACTACGAGGTCTCAGGTAGATTGTGTAGTCAACCAGGGAAGCATCTCCTCTTTGCAGTGTGTACATGTATAATGTACAAATTTATGGTATGTTTATAGCCCACTAGAGTCAAGAAGGTTAAACCTGTATACAACCCATTCTGGACAAGTCCCTTACTACTGTCAGAATGACATTGCAAACTACATGACCACAGACCCTCAAGTGTGCAGAGTAACCTTTCATTCTAGAGATGCAGAATGTGCAAATGCTGATATTCAAAGAATGGGAATATTGGAGCTCAGACCCTATGGGTAACTGTTCACATGTCAGTATCATAGAACAGAGCACAACTTGCTCAGTGTATCAGCTCCCAAGCCTGCCTGTGTTGCCTCTTGTCTCAAACCACTCACACAACCTTAGCCTAGGTGATTATGCAAACCAGTCAGTAATGCTGTTTGTTCTTGGTATGCTTCTTAGGGCTGATTTGACTACTTTAAATGAGATTCTGTAATCACTATCTTAAGCATTTCTGATTCTTATATCCCCTGATCTCTCTGCAGAGAACAGTGAGACTCTGGGGATGCAGATCTATGGGTCTATACCTTCAAAACCAAAGTTAAATTTTCTTTGAAATTACTAGAACCAAAAAAAAAAAAAATCAAGTGTTAACACTTGAAATTAGGTTTTCAGAGCAACTGAGAATCAAAGAGAATCACAGCTCTGATTTTTCTGTGTAAATCTTGATGGATTTGCACTTGGAGTATTTAATGTTAGTACATTCAGAAGAGATATTAATTCTCTATTACTCTGATGACTACAGGAATCAGGTTTTCATATGCTGCTTGCTTCCTGCAGAACATACAGAGCATGTGGCTTTTGGAAAGTAAACATTTGTTTTACATGGGCAGTGGCATGCTGAGACATACATGACCTATCCTTGGACTGTACTGGGTTCTAGAATGATATTAACTTTAGCTCTGGTGTTTCAGCCATATTTTTTTTTAATATATATACAAATTGGTTTTTTTTAATATGTACTGGGAAAAGAAAGAGTTTCAATTCATCAGCAACAAGGGTATCAGGGAACAGGAAAAACTTAGCAGGAAACTAGAGGAAAG
This sequence comes from Leptocoma aspasia, assembly GCA_013399835.1. Classification (NCBI taxonomy): domain Eukaryota; kingdom Metazoa; phylum Chordata; class Aves; order Passeriformes; family Nectariniidae; genus Leptocoma; species Leptocoma aspasia. The sequence continues at coordinate 32,770 of VXAX01000073.1, read as the reverse complement.
CCTGGGACTAGGAAGATGTGAAAAGAGCTTGAAGAAAGGTCTGTCAATCAGGCAGAGGAAAGAGGAGTTGGCTGGAGAGGAAGCTGTAAGAGATTTTTGAAGGATAGGTGGAAGGATAAAGGGAAAGAAGACAAATTCTAAAAGTGACTTCTATATGATAAGTCCATGAGATTCACCTTATTAAATCTGAAACTACTTGCTGAACTGCCATGACACCAGAAACAGATTAGCCCCTTCTTACAACAGGGATTCCCTTCACTGTTCCAAGTGCATTTGTTTTCCCCTCAGACAATAAAAAGGCTGAGGGTGGAAAGTGCCAGCTGGTAAGAGCTTTGCAAAGTCTGGGTGACATCCTGAATGGCCAACTTAGGCGGTACCTAGCTCTCTCTCAGGCCAATTCCTAGAGCTGTCAGGACTGACACATTCAATGTGAGACTAACACAAACACAGCTCCTACTCCATGCTTTTAGGCAGGCAATGCAGTATCCCATATCTGTGTCACAGTATTGCCATCCCTACACTGCTCTGTGGCTTCTTGTTGGAGATGCAACAAACTGACCTGTTTTAGGATATGCTATTTGGCTCAGATCATTTGGCCAGGGAGCAGCTGGATTGCTCCAAAATGTGCCAGACTCCCTGCTCAAACAAGTCCTGTTAGAGGACACAGTGCCCAGCTGCAGTTCAGTGCTAAGCCCCCCTCTCTGTCCCTCCCTTGGCCCCATGTACAACTAATGCATCTGGAAAGCAGATACTTAAAGAGAAATGAATTCCCAGTAAAGTCAGTTTGCTGAGAAAAGGGTGAGTAAAAATCAAGCAAAACTTTTAAGAAATATTGCTGCACTCCTTAAAAGCAAATCCAAGCACAGTAGCAACACAGTACCACTACTACTATTACTCCAAACACACATTACTTCCTTGTTTTGTAGCCTTTGTTTCCAGGCACTGCTTTTCCCGTGCTAACTGCACATATAAATTGCTGAGACATTTGCCAGCAGTAGCTCAGGAGCTGCTGGCAGCAAGAAGCTAAAGAGTCTTCTTTTAATGATTTTAATGATACAAAGCACCATAGTGAAGCTGGACTTTGAAAAGAAAATAGCAGACTTCATGCAGCTGAACAGAAATAAGCACAGGGATTGCACAGAGGCTTTTGGATTATAGTGAAGATACTTACTGTACAGAAAAGACAGAAGGACCAGCTGGGGAGGAGAGCTGAGCAGGCCAGCTGACTGCCACCCACAGAAAAGGAAACAGGAGAGGAAAGGAAATGGAGGGAGTCTCTAAAACGAGAAGAGTGAGATGCATGAAATTAAGACAAAGTTGGAAATTGAACTGCCAACCTCCCTGCTTGTGGGACATAACAGGAGTGAGACAGTATTTTTCCATCAGCTGCAAATCAGGCTTCCTGCCTCCTTCACATTCAATCTGCAAGAGGCTGGTCAAAAACTGTCAGATTGACATGACTGGAGATTGGGTTCCTCTTTTTATCCTAAGGCTACCAAAAGGAAAAGCTTCTTCCATCCATGCTCTGGCCTTTAGGAACCCTGGTTAGGGTTGACACTTCAGTCTTCATCAGAAATAGATTACATATGGGTAACTAAATGCATCAGTTAACACTTGTGTTTCACTGCAGACATGAAAGGTTTTATTGTATCTGAGGTAAAAGAGTGGCATTAAATGTGAAAATATCACTCCTCAGTATGGAAAATTTGGAAGAAAGTTTTAGCAAAATAGAAATAATCCCATAAAGAAACAGACACGTCTCTGCTATATTGTGTCCCTGCAACCCATACTGTTCCAGCATTCTGGTGAGATATCTCCCACCTTCATTGCTGCAAACATCAGAAAATTAGATTTACAAGTTCCAGTCACCTCTATCTGCATTCCTGCCCTTCTGTTCTCCAGCTGTCAAAATGGCCCACAATGATTACAAACCAATATGACAGCATTTGGCATAGGCTATAGAAGTCCTTTTGACACTAATAACAATGATACAAACTGCTATCAGGTACTTCAGCCAACTTGGTTTAGACCACAAAGCACAAGGTCACATATTTAATTACTGTGCTTGCTCACACCAGCTATGGGCACTGCCTATTTTTACCCCAAGGAAAGGAAAACAACTCTTTATCTATTAGTGAGTTTCCTAATTTTGCTTGTTTGATTCTAAAATCAGATTTTGATAGAGGATCACTTCAGGATCATTCTTGGTCCCTGACACTCCACCTGGTCTTTTTGACCACGTGATACAGGGCAGACATCACTGTCCTTTCCCTCTGTGGCCTTTCCAGATACAAGTTGTATCTTTTACCCCAGATCCCATCAGGGACCCCAAGGCTCAACACAGTGTTGCTCCCTGATGCTCCATCGTTTTCTCAGATCTCCTTCTGTTAAGATCCTAGTTTTGAGAGTCTCTCTCCTGGGGTAGAAATTGGCAGGGTGCCTCTTATTCTAACTTTTTGCTCAGAAAATCTATTAGTATCTATCTATCATCAATAACAATTTGATTTTAAGTAGCCCTGGTTATTTTCCCAAGAGCTGCTGGGATCCAGTCAGTAGCGGTGACGCAGAAACTGCAGAGAGGTCATGCTCACTCAAGGAGGCTTTGCCTGAAGAACAAGCATTCCTTTCCAAGGTCTCATGGTTCCTCTGTCAAGCCCCATTGGAATTACTTACACAATGTGTGCTGGTGATGCTGACAGAGCTGGAGATGAACGTTAGCCCGTTGTTCATGCTGACTTGTAGGAAAACCACCCTAGAGCACAAAACAGATATGTTTATTTTTAGTGTCATCTTTACACCCATTGTTACCTTTATTCTGTCCCTGTTTTAACCACTGGCTTATGACCATGCATGGATAGTGGGTCCTGTTGAGTCAGGGCATTTTCATGGCCTCAGGCACTTACCTGCATTTGCCTTCCTGCTTGCCCAGGAGCCATTCTTTTCATGTTACCTTAGCTGAGCTGGGACATACGCTCTTTATTAAAAAACCCCCATCCCACCTGGAGCAAAGGGCACCAGGACACTGAGTCATAACAGAATGCCTCAGACAATAGCAATACTACTGTAGATACACAAGAAACTTTAAGACTTTATTTACTTAAAGAAACCCTTCTGTAAATCACAGAATCACAAGGTTGGAAGGGACCTTCAAGATCATTGAGTCCAACCCAGCCCTAGCACCTCAACTAAACCATGGCACTGAGTGCCACATCCAGTCTTTTTTTAAACACAAAATGAAACAGAATGTGTTCTTTTGTATCCAAGCAAATCCAGAACACCTGCACTGAGATCAAGAAGGGTAAAAACACTGAATATCTTCTCCAATATCAGAGAAAGGGTCCAAGGGAGAAAAAAAATTAAAGTAATAATAAAAAAAAAAAAGACAAAACCCCACCAAACTAATTTCCTTCACTGACAAATACAAAAGGCAAGGGAGGCATTCACCCGTAGCCCCAGTACAGTATTTTAGCACCCACAAGATCACCTAGGGAAAAGGTAGAGCATTGTGCCATGTCTCCCAGAAGTCTGCAGGATTAAAAAGGCTGAAAAATACCAACACTAGACACAGCAGAGCAAAATACAGGAAGCAACATATACAATAACAACAAAGGAATTCAAATTAAGCATCTTCTTTCCATCAAAATTAAAAGTCTGTCTTGAATTTAATTACCTTTTTGTCTGAAACAACAGGATATAGGAAGAGAGGAGGAAACACTATTGTGTGATTCTATGATATGGGGCCATGGTCCAAGAAGACCTTTGGTTAAACTGTGCTGAAGACCCAAGATTAAATAGAGCTATGCTGGCTCATACTAGGAAAGGATTTGGCACAAAGGAGATGGCTGCAATATGACACATACACACAAATTTATTAGCTTGACACTTTGGGCAAAACCCTCAAAATTAAATCCTCACCCAGAAGTCCACCCTCTCGACACGTGCTGGAAAGCAATACTCACTGTCCAGCATCTTCTATCACTGGGGCAGGGCAAAGCAAGTATGTATCATGAACAAAGGTCGGCTTTTCATCTGAAAGGAAATTAATATAACTATCAGGGAGAGTTAAAAATTAAATTGTTTCAAGCAGGCCACCCCCTTGAGAAGTGCTGACACCAGTGACAGCCACAGATGAACTCACTATATTAGCAAGTACCAATATTCCCCAGTGCTGCTGATTACAAATCCAAGTACTAGAATAACCATTCATGTTGATGCCAACATGATGCTATCAGGCTAGAGATACCACAGCTAAGAATTGGACATTTATCTCTGTTCCTGACAGCAGTGATCAGCCATTTGGAATTCAGCTTTGAGTGGTATCCATCACGTCTATCTGAAAATTACGTGCAACCTCTACTCACACTGAAAAGTCTGACCCCTCAAGTTACTCAAGGGCTCAAAAGTTTAGGGTTCAATTTTTGTCTACCCATGTCCAAACACACACAGAAGAGAATGCAAGGCTGCACTGTCTGAGCCCAAGAAAAAGGAAGGAGAGAGATGGGGTGGAGCTGAAATGGAAAAATACTGGAGGGCCAAAAACCAAACCCAAGAGATGGCTGGTCATTTACAGGAAGAGGCAGAGAGGGGCCATGACTGATGTTATCATGAGGATCTGCTCTGCCCTAGCTGCTTCTCCTGGACCCAACCTCCCCTCTGTGGCAGCATCATCTGCAAACAGCCCATGTTTATAAGGGCTGGGTGCAGGCAGAGTCAATCACAAGGGCACACATCTTCCCACCTCCTTGCACTCCACTGCTCCATGATTCAGCAGTGTTAATCCTGTTGCTTTCAGAAGTCACATCCAGAAAGCCAAGTCCTAGGAATACAGACAGGAGGCCCAGCAATAACCCTGCACTGCCTCTCCACCAGAAGTGTGTAAGCAGAGGCACAAGAGCAGACACATCACTCCAGTGACTACAGCTTAGCTCTGAATGGCCAGCAAAGCAACTGTGCTACCAGCCTGGAGAAAGAGGGGTCTACAAGAGTCAAACCCAAGGGAATAAAGGGCTGATAAAGGCTGTAATCTTATTTATACTTTTTGTATAAATGCTTGTTTACTCTTTTTATGTAGGAAAAAAATTAACTCAAGCAACAACAGATGTAAGAGTTGTTCCTTCATGCTTCACCCACTTCAAGCACACATGAAGACATAACTCATTTCCCTTCCTCGGCAGCGATAAGGGCATGGAAATCAGTGGTATGTTTTAGGGAGGGAAAAAAGCCAGCCCAGATCAGCATCTTATCACAACATCTACTGCAGACTTAACCCAAGGAAAACACAGCATGGAGCTGGAATGGAATCAGAGCAGTTTTCCTCCTGTGTATTTTCAGGCCCAGGTCAGCACTCACTGCGTGAAGCCCAGTCAGGATGCTAATGACTGGGGTCAGGGAAGAAAAAGTAAAAAGTTTGTCTAACTGATAAACGACAAAAAACAAATCCTGGTTAAAGCATATCTGTAAGTAGAATAAATGCAAGACCACCAGAGCTGATTGACTGCTGCATCAACATAGACAACTGGGATGGGAAATGAAGGAGCAATTCATGTGTTCCTTCTTGTAAGTTAATTCACTGCTTGGGAAGGCACCAGTCTGGCCACGACAGCATATGAAAGCCTCTACTGTGCTCAGGCCACAGGGGTAGCATATATGAAATAGGAGCAGAGCTCCTCTCCCCACACCATGTTTTACTCTGCCAGACACACACCACTTCTCAGGAATGAGAGAGGACTGCTGAGAATCTGGATAATCCATCTTTTTTTGGGCATTCAGCCCTTTTCCTGGCTGCTGAGACAGCAAACAAAAGACCCTGTTCGGCACAGCAATGACAGGGAGTTTCCATTTTACACAGCCACTATGATGGGACCAGAAACTGGTGTCAGAGAGGAGCAGAGTGTGCCTGGGAGGCCTGGCTTTATGGCAATTGTTTCCTCAACTGGTGACTAAAAACTCTGAAAACACTGAAAACTCTGAAAACAGCACAACACCAGGGGATCAAGATAGCAATATTTCTTTTTACTGGTGATGAATAAGGGAATAGGAAGCAATTTTAAGTTTCCACCTTAAAACCCGATCCCCAGTTCTCTCTTGCTGCATGCCCCACCCATGGGCATCACTACAACAGTGCTGATGTCACTGTACAGCAGCATGTCCCTTGCAAGTGCTCACTACACAATGCCCACAGGTGCATTGAATAAGGATGAATTTCAAGCTTCTTTTAAGTGCACACCTCTACCCCAGCTCCCTCTCACATCTGCTGCAAGGACTCCCCTTAACATGAATGAGCACTGGCCCGTGGCCCATGAGGTGGCACAGCCACAGGGGTCACTGCAATCCACCAGCCTGCAAACTTACTGATAGTAAGGCTGTCATTGAGCTTGAAGCTGCAGAGTACCTGGTCGATATTTCTTGCATGATAAAAGCCGTTGCCTCTTACCACAACTTGAAAGGATTCTGTAAGCAAAAATACAGAAGATTTATGATTTATTTATGAGAAATAACTCAAATACAGCTTTTCTGCTCAGAGTGACTTGAATTAAAACATGACAGTTGCTGTTCTCTGCCCTATCCCTGAAACAAAAGATCCACACAGACACTCCCTCTATTCAGCAGCAATGTCCACAAGTGCTACAGTTCCATTAGTGCTTCAGAGTCTTCTCTTTGTCTCAAGTCAGCTCCCACAAGTATAACACAGTTTTACTGTGGCAGCTTTAAGGCATTGCAGTTCTAAGTCTGACTTGACTGATGTTATCTCATGGTTCCTCCATGGCTTTTGGGACAGACACCTTTGCTAACCACGCGTACCAGTCCTCCCCCCTAATCTCCACGGGAGATGGCACCAGGCTTTCAGCAGAGCTCTGTTCAGGAAGATGCTGACAGACAGAACTCCCCTCCTAAACCTCCTGTGACTCAGAGAGAAAGCTTTTCCTCTGCTACAGACTCTGGGAAAAAACAGTGCTCCTGCCCATGCAATGAGTCCATGCACAGCCCCACAGCCAGCAGACAGCTGAGATGGCTGGCACACAGCGAGGGAAAGCACTGAAGCTGCACTTTCACACATGAATTTCCTACTTGAACCAAATCCTCCACAGGGCTCTCACACCAGCCTCTGAGCAGCATCTGAGATCAGCCCAGTACAAGGGGTATAACAGCACAACACAGGACTAATTAGTCTTCAAGCTTATTGAAAAATATGAATAAATGATATAGTACTCCACTAGTAGCGAGTAAAACCATGAACAGGTGTACATGCATCATCATTTATACTTTGAACATACTAAAAAGGAAAGCAAAACCATGTTGGTAGGATTGAGGGGAGCAGTACATGATTTTTAGCAATATAAGATTTGGCTTTTAGTAACATTCCATACAAGGCACTGCCAAGTTATTTGTATGCTTTGGAGGAAGGAATCATTATTGGATAACACTACGGGAGGCCCAAAGGTGGCTGAAATACATTCAGCCTCATCTGCCTGCACTTCTTTATCAAGCTACTGCAAGGCAAGCTAGCACAAGGATGTGGAACGCTTTACTTTCCTGTACAAACAGCTTGTTTTTGTAAAAAACACTCTCACTCCTTGCCATTATCACTATTGAGATCTAATGCAACTCCAGGTGAATTGACTAGGTCATTTATTACAAATTACAATCCCGCACTGGAAATCCACATTCTGGTTTTCATTGTGGTAACTTGCTCTAGAGCAGGGCTCTGAACTGACAAAAGCCACAAGGTACATGGGAATTGAAGAAGATATTTTGGAAGAAAAAGAAAGTATCTACTGGAGTGCATTTTGAAATGAAACATTTGCTTAGGTACCTTGCTAAAGCAAAATGATAAAATTTGAGATCTCAATGAGCACATCAAGAGCCAACTACACAAATCCAGCATCAGAATTTGGCCTCTTTTTAATGGGAAGGGTTATACATCCTGGTTCTGACTGGGTGTAATGAGCATTTCTCTAAAAAATGAAAATGCACTGTAGGGCAGATTCATTTGTTTCTTACTCCAATAAGAATCTTGAGCTACTCTTAGTCAGATTCATGCCTTGAGCCATTCCTCATCTAACCCAGCTGCTATACTGAGAATTATGAGCATCCTTTTTTTTGCTAGCAGAGCTGAGAGTCATGACCAGCCCTGAGGGCAACTGGGCCTCTGCCCACCCACCAGAACTACCTGCCTGGGACCACACACTGGCAGACTTGCTTGTAACCAGCCCACTTCCCAGTGGCTTGAACACCCAGCCAAGATGATAATTTTTCCACATCTCAATTTTGTATTTTAAAACAAGCTTGCTCAAACAAAATTGCACTTAAATTTTTCTTCCCCTTCTCATGAATTAATGACCTTAAAAGGCAGCAATCACAAAAGCTTAATTGGTGGCTGTTTCAGTGGCTTTAAAAAGATGCCACAAGTAAGAAAATTTCAACACAAGACATCAAAGGTAAAAGCTACATCTAGAAGTTTAGTCTTGTCAGGACATTTTACCTCTCCTGCCATTCTTTTCACTGTGACTGCCACTCTGCACAGTCAGTTGTGAACAACTGACTGGGTAGTAACCTGTCCACCAACACAAGCTGAAAACATATTAGACTTGCAGGGAAACATAAACAGCTGGTACTGGGTTTGTTTCTGCTGCTCAGAAGTCTGCCCCCTCGGTTGCTCTGGAGCATTAACGTGTTCTGGGTGATGCTCTGTTGAAATGGCTAATTCCATTTAATTTTGCGCCCCGGCTCTGGCTGCGTCCTTTTCTTCCTTAGTTACTGTCAGATCACAGATTGCAGCTTTTGACAAGACAGCGAAGGGAAAAAGGTCAGCAGGGAAACAGCCGGGCGGCGCTGGCAGCGAGATGGGAGGTTGGAGCTGGTGTGCACTGGCTGTGCTGTCGGCTCTGCTTCTCTGACTCTGATGAGAAGCTGACTGCTTGCATCCACACCTGGGAGTTGATGTGGCCAGTAGGATGCCACATCCAACAAAACCTTTCAATCACATCTGCGTACCATAAGCATAATCAAAGCAATGATGCTGTCAAAGGGGATATGAGGCACCTCTGACTCTGCACTGATAGCCTGTTTACAGGCTGCATGTCTTGGTCACTTTAAATCAGAGGGAACAGGAAGGAACCAACTCCACTGCTCCACATTGGGGACAATGAATTTGCAGGGTCAAAAAGCATTAGACATCAGATAGCTGTCACAATATGATGAGATCAATTTGTAACTGGATTTGCCGGATAGCTTTGTCACAGAAAGCCAGAGTCCCAACTGGAATTGTCAACACATACAAATTGTCCTATTAGCATTTTACTAAACCTCTGACAAGTCAAAAATGAAGCCAAGATCACCAGCAATCACCAACACAGTAGCAACTGTGAGAACACTTACAAGAAGTGGCTCGGACTCTGCTTTAAACCCTGATCATAAGTTGTTTCCACTGAGCCACACAAAACCCTCATGATCTCATAGCAAATTGTAAAACTTATTAGCAATGCTAAATAAAGGCTAAACCAATTATCACCTTCTCACTCAGATAAGTTTCATACGAAAAGCACGGACAGACACACATTTCAAGGCTGTAAACAGACAAGTACCTTTGCTGGTGAATGTGATAATATATTGCACTCTCTCCCCAAAGGTTCATTATTTTTCAATCATAATTTTGAAATGAACATTTCTATTATGTATTTAAACAAATAAACACTCCTAGCCTAAAAGAGGAGGAATGGTGAATTTCTAGAAAATGTTATGTTCTAATTTTCAGCCAGTGGGTACATCCACCATGCAACTGTATATATATGTTGATGTAGGTTTCAGTGGCTATATATCTTGACACATTACATTATCAGTAAACTATATCAGTAATTACCTAAATTTAAAATGCGTAAAAATTCTGACAATAATGCAAAAAATAGTGAAGCCTATGAAACAAAGTCCAAATGAAGCACATAAAAAAAACCTCATTACACAGAGAGTAGCACTATAACTGTCCAGTGAACTGAGCTCCAGATCTGGATTCACACTAACATTAAAAAAGTTGTTTAATCCCAGGAGATTCCTTCCAGGAGACAGTGGTACACACAGCTACACAGATTAACCTCCAGCTATGTTGAAGTAAGTGGGGTAATAAAGGATAACAAATCTAAGCACAAATGTAAATATTTGTAGCCTCATGCTGTAAAATCTCTTGCAGGAGGTAATTTCAGTTGCAGTTTGTGGGATAATAATAAATGCTATTGCAAGCCTGATTGCTAGTGCTACCGACTTTAATGCTTTAAATACAACAGTACACAAACAGCGTGCACCATGTGGAGCTGCAGCTTTGGCTTCCTCCCATTTCCAAGCTCTCTGGTGCTACAAACCTTCAAGCACGTGGAGATTGGGCAGCAGAGCTTCACCATGTGCCAGCCCTTGCTTGGTCAACAGGGTCAGAGCAAACCTCAGAATGTAAGTGAAAGAAGTGCCAATACCTTGCCAGAGCAGCAGCACTACACAGAAACTGATTCTGCCCAATTTATATTGGTCTTGTTTGAAAGCCACAAAGACAAAATGAAAAATTCTGCAGATCCAAGTAAGGTAACAATATTATTTAGGTTTTTTTTTAAGGGCAAACTATTTTTAAAGTGTACTTGTGGAATTTTAATCACATTAGTCATAACCTTTTTACCAAGGAAGCTTAGCAAAAAATGAAGTAGTTTGAACACATTATCCTCTGGAAAAGAAGAAATTTTACTCTTTTTGCTGAAATATATTAATTTTGTTGAAAGAGTTTTTTTTCCTTGAGAATTTATTTTCTCAAATACTCCATAAAAATGTTTTCAACATTCCATTTGAAAAACATTGTTTCAAGTTCAACTTTCCAATATTCTTAAGATTTTCAAAACAATTTCAAGAATACTACTAAAATCCCTCATATTTGAACACTCACATTTTTATGTAGCTAAAGGCATTTTTATTGAACAGGATAGCTTGTAATTAGCTTTGCACAAAAAAAAATGTCAGGTACACAATAACTAAGCAAAAATAGGAAAGTATCATTATGAAATAAAAAGTTTTACATTTCAAAGCTTTAAAACTCTTTTTTTCTAATCAACTCCACAATATTTTTAAAAGTAAAATCATTGTTTTAAATTTTCTACAGATGAGATTTTGCATCTAGTCCACAACAATATACTTAGGAATAATTCAAGAGACACAAGGATGTTTCATGTTAAATTGAAATATTCAGGGTAAGATCATACTGTGATTGACATGTGGAAGTGAAGAGTGAACAATTTTTCTTCTGTGATACTAAATTTTTCCTGAGTTTCATATTTTATGTGTTTTCAAGGTCAGCTTTCATGCATCATTGCCATTTTTATGTGCTCCTTTTTACAGTGTATAAGGAAATGAACACAAGACACTAACACTAGAGCTAAATAACCATGCTGAAAACTGTACCTTCCAGCAAACTTATGGTGTCACTCTTACTCTGCTGCAATAGCCTCTAAAGTAGAAAAAAAAAACCAGCAAGAGAATTGCTAACATAAACCAGAACAAATCCAAGTTAAATATACTAGACATGAAAGGCATGAAATTATCAACAACTCCTCTGGGTATCCTTCATGTTTACCATAAAGAATAATGGTTATTTCAAATAAGTAAACCATTAGCATTTTGGAAAACACAAGAGGTATCTTGGCCAATGCAGCAAATCATATTAGGTTCAATAAAACTTAAATTTCTGTAAATGTTTTGCAAAAACTTGTTCTAACTGTTGACAAGTCCTAGCAGATCCCAGGAATGCAGTCTTTCCAGAAATTTGTGAGATATTGCCTTTAGATCCTAAAACACCTCTGTCAGTCTGGCTTTTCTTCTCTCTCTCTCTCAGTTTTTTAAAAAAGTGTTATCCTCTCTTTGCTGAGCGCTGCCTCTGTCAGCTCTCCAAGCTGGTACTCAGCCACAGCAGCTACATGCTTATTGTCAGAATGTTTTTCTCAAGATGAGAAGGAACATGTAGGGCTTTAGCCATGGCCTGAGAGGATGCTCTAACACATCCACAGGTTTCAGCTCCAGTACCACATTAGGTAGTTACTGACATTTCATCAGTGTCATTTATTTGCCTTAACATGCTGTTCTTGTGGAAACTTACCTCCTGCACAAACACTGGATGGTTCAGCTGCTAGGATCTCAATGCAAGACTTCTTCAGAATCTGAAAGATTTAGATAAGGGCATTTTTTGGTAACCATTTTCATCTATGCTTTATTAACGCAGGGAAGGGCACCCTTTACTGTGTTTCAGACTATCCAACTTACTGAATCAATGGTTCCTCTCAGGGCATAAAAGCCTCCCTTAACTGGAAAAACATGATCGATGCTGTCAGCAATCGTTGACAGCTGCAAAGAAAGACAATCATAAATCATGAGGAAAACAAAATTACAGTGAACAAAACTGGGCCTTTTCATACTTGCTAAAAGACATCACAGTGACACGAAATGATTTATGCCTCGAGTAATTAAATAAATGCCTTCATCTGATGCTGTTACTTGTGCAGTAATATAACAGAAAAACACAAGAAAAAACAAGCACGTTACCTGAGTTTCATTGAAATCTTTCACTCCAACACAATAAACAATAGCTCCAAAGCTTCGGGCTCTGTTGGCCTAAAAAACCCAAGAACTGCCATTAAGTGCAAAGCTGTATAATCAGTGGAGTCAGCAGTAAATGTGTACAGGTTTGACATAAACTAGTTTGGATAAAGATAAAAGTGACTTACTTCTTGTTCTGCATAATAAAACTGAGCATCTTGCAACTCGCCATCCGTCAGGGCAATAATCACACTGGCAGTCCGAACTCCTGCATGGAGGACAGTTAGCAACAGATTGCATACACATGGTACAAGCTTCAGCAATGGCAGAAAGTCTGGAGTGAGGCAATCCTTTTTACTGACAAATAAATACAAACCCGTAAGGCCAGACTCAGCCTGGTTTGTATGGACTGGGTGATACACCAGCTGAAGGCCAGATGCAAGGGCTGCAAGGAGCCAAAACCTGGGCACCACAAGCATCACTGGAGGGGAGTGCTGCTCTGACAAGGCCCACACACTGATTTTTCTGTTCTGAATAAAACAGAGCAGCTACCAAGATTACAGACAGAGCTTTCACGTGGAGAACTGACAAAATGGGTTCGCAGAGAAGGAGAGGTTTCCTCTCTTCTCTTGATAAACTCATCTCTACATAAACATCGTCCAGAGCCTGTGGTAAGAGATACTCCTTCAAAAGGATCTCTTACTACTTCTGCAAAAGCATCTTTCCTGCCATCCTACCTTTCCCTCCAGCAGCCTCTGAAAGAGCAACCCCACTGAACATGGCATGAAATGGGCTTCTACAGGGAGGTCAGTCTTACAGTTCCCAAGCAACAAGAACTTCCAATGGAATTCATAGGAATTCTGAGCATGTGAAAACCTTAAAATCAGGTTCATTAGGAAAAAAGCATGTATTATGATAAAACATTTCATATCTCATCTAAACTTAAGTGAAAAGGTTGCATAGACTGCAGAGATTTATATAAGTAATGCAGTATAGAATACAGTGCTACCTAGAAAAATGCAACCTGTTAACAAAATTAATTCAAATTAACATGTAAACTATGGTTCAACCAACCATTCTGAGTCCATAGGTCTTAAGCAAAGTAACAAATACACATACAGGTTACTTTCAGGCAAGTATTTGTTATTTTTTCAAAATAATCTGTTATAATTTCAAGTGTCTTTCTCCATACTGTCTGAAATTACAGACTGATTCATTCTGACAGGTTTCTTATGCCACGCAGTCCTTCCCATGTCATGTCAGACACAGACATAAACCTTAAAAAAATGACCTGCAACTTTGGGGAGAAACAGCTTGGATTCCCTTTTTTTGGTTGGTTGTTTTTTTTTTTTTTGTGCCCAGCACCCTTGAAAGATGCTGAAAAAAACTGGATATCTCATTTTGTTTTCTTTCCAATGCTTCTTCCCTGGTAGTTTAGCTTCTAAATCCAGATCTCATCTACTCTTTTTCCTTCCTAATTCAATTTACAGCATACTTGATTCGTTCTTAGCTATATGCTATGAAGTAGAATTGTTTTCAGTTGGACATTTCAGGAATCTCGATTTTACTAGCAGAAATGCTCAAACACAGTGCAGAGCTGCTGCTCCTACACTCACAGCCTATTTTAATAAAAGACACCAACCTGTTTCTCCATCTTCCTAAGAGAGCATTAGCCCACAAATGAGAACAACCTCACACCAGGAAATTAACTAAACAAGCCTTGTTGACTAACTAGGTCTTCTTTTGGCACAGACAAAAAACCACAAACACACTTTCCTCTCAAAATTTAGTGAAAATGCACATTTTAGCAACTCAGAATCTGAACAAAAATCATTCACACTGATGCAAAACTCTCATTTGCACCTACACAAATGAGAACAAGGATGTGGGACCACAAAGCAGAGAGGGGTGAGTGCACCAGGACAGAAAGGACCAGGAAAACGTGGGTATTCCTGTCTCCTGAGCGCAAGATGGGCAGCTCTGGCTGCTATGGTTTGGTCTGCATCCTGCAATGGTCAGATCTGGGATCATACTGGTCTTCTCTGATCTCAATAAACCATGAATCATGCGTTTAGAAGTAGGGCTGCAGTCAAAATGGAATGTGGTGTTGCATAACAGCACTCCTTCCCCAGTGCTTCTTCCAGCGGGTTTACTGCAGGTCACAAAAAGAGCTGTAATCCCTGTCTTGTCAATGCAGATACACAACATGAACACACAGCACATACCTCCATAGGTTTCATGGTAAATTTGCTCATTTGCCTGCAATGAAGTGTAGAACATGGTTAGCTTGTAAGAATACCAGCAGGAAGTAAGCAAAGTTTTTATGTGTAAAACAAAGAAAGTAGGTGATGTGTACCCTTTTAAATCCTTCATGCATGAACGTGTCTCCTCCAGGCAATTCTTCCTTAAGAATGTCGAGCCCTCGTCTTATGGCTTCCCTTTGGATTGAAAAAAAACAAACAGAAATAAGCAGAACAAAAAAATCCCAGGAGAACATTTTATTAGAAGTTATTTTTTTCTTTTCTTGAGACATTCCTGTACCACATCTAGATTATGCAGCCTGTCATTTAATTGCACAGAGTGCATACACATCAGCTGGAACACTGGCTGAACCAAGATTCTTTCAAATTCCAGAATTTATCACCCAAACACCCATGGGGGTACAAAACCAGATTAGTGTACAGCATTAGGGTAACATATTTTAAAGATGGAATTCTGTCCCTGGGCCCTCATTCTCATATATTCCCAGTCAGGATAAGATTGAATTAAAGCCAATGCCAGATATTAAACTTCAACAAACTGAGTTTAAAACAAAACAGAGTTTAAAGGCTTATGACCCTGTCACAAAATTGGGAGAAATTAAAACTCTGTATTGAATCAGTCATCAGGACAGTCTGGATTAGGATTTTTTCCATTTTAAAGACAGAGGCCAAAAGATAAGAGAACAGGATGGGAATGAGGAGAATTTCCTGTCCTAGACCAGGGACTCATCAACCTTCTTGGGGCATAGATTACTCCTGGAAACAGAAGCACTTGCATGTCATGACCCCTGTTGCATAGCTTCTTACTCCCCAAATACCTATCAACCAAAATGATTGTTCAGGGACATTAATAATTTAATTGATCACTGACCATCAAAAGACCCTGATCCTTGACAAGGGTTTTCATTATATTAATGGAAAACAAGGCACAAATATTCAACAGATAAGAGACAGGCAGTTCAAACATCAGCTCCAGATGTCACAGGGCAGCCTTTCTTTAAGAGAATAGTGAGAACCTTCCTAAACTCCATTTTGCAACTGGGTATTTTAGGTGACACAACCACAATTACAGACAATACAGGAGGCTATATGGGATGAAGGTTAAAATCAGGAGCTTGGATTGGGGATGACCTTAGCACAAAAAGCACATTTTTATCCTTTTGAAGTACTTAAAAGGCACACTGTGATCCATACAGAGAACACTCTTATACCATGTTCAACATATTGACAGGGGGTTCCTGTCTACTTTCCACCTTGCAAAGAACAAATTCACCCAGAGAAAAGTAAGCAAGTTTGAGCCCTGCCACCAAGATGCATGATGGAGTCCTGAAACAAAACTCAGGGGAGCCAGAAGAAATGCAAGAGGGAGCCCTGCAGGGCATTTGGCTTAGGACGAGTCCCTGGAGTACAAAGATGAGGGAGTAGTTGTTCTTTCTGTTCCAGAGTTCCTATAATTTCATAGGGTGCCCTGCACTATTGAAGCCCTCTCACACAGACAGCAGCAGCAAAAGTCAAGGCTTTAAGCTGAAATTAAAGAAAATACTTTGAAACACCCCAATGACAGGGATTTGTATGTGTAAGGAAAATTACATTTTAAAAAATAACGTTTTGAGGGGTGGGGATTTTTTGTTTTGGGTTTGTTTTCTGTGGTAGTTCGGGGGTTTCTCTTAATTTGTTTTTTAAAGAAAAAGAATTTGGTTGTGAAGTTGTCAACCAGAACTTCAGTTCATTTTTTTTTTTCTTACAAAGACTGTCACTTGGCTTTGCAAACCACCTCTGGCATGGGTGCTGTTTGCAGGCAGTCCAGGAGAGGGGCGCCACAGCCTGGTGAGGTCCTGCTCCAGCACTGGAGACAACCAGCTGCTGGTGTAAAGGTCAGGGCTTTGAGTCCCTTCCAAGGGCACTGGGGATCTCTCACACACTCCTTTGCCCACCAGTTCAAGGTCTGAGATCTCTTCCACAAAAACTATCATTATTTGGGTTACTGGGGATAGCAAGTATGTACCTGGATCCTCAACTGGAAATGCATTTCCTCCCTGAAATGCCACAGTAAAGGACAGCCCAGTGCTGCCTTCCTCTTACAAAGCTGAAAAGAAAATTGAAATGGGAGACCCAAAGGCCTTCTAAACCCTCCTCCAGCTGGGAACGGAGGAGAGGATTTCAGCTGGTGCCTCACCAAGACAGACCTCCAAACTCTGGGTGTGGGGCCACTTGCTGTGTGAGAGAAGGGACAGAGGGTATTTGTGCAGGAATGCTGTGGGAGGAACTTGCCTGTTCTCTGTTAGTTTCATGATCGTAGTGCCTCGTGAAGAGAAAACAATGAAAGACATCCGCAGCATTGGACTGAAAGAGAACAACAAGCCAGATCCGTGTCACACTCGATACTTCAGCAGAAATTCATTTGCTAATAAGCACTGAACAAAAATATAAATCACGTACAGGAAATTAAAGTATCATTTAAAAAAAACCTTTACCTTATGAACTTCTCAGCTAGGCTTTCCACAAAGGAGTAAATCTCAGTCCAATGATTTTTGACACTTCCAGATCTGCATACAAAACATAATCGATTACATTAAACTTTCTTTGCAGTGAAATTCCTTGTTCCACTTTGAATTTTAAGCCTGGCCTACTCTAGAGGTGGTTACGGACACAAATTACATAGAGTTGTGTTGAAAGCTGTAATAAGAACCATGATGACATAACCCACTGACCCAAAGACAAGCAGTAAGAGATCTGAAATGGTTTACCATAAAATTTTGAAACAAACTCAGTAATCCTTCCATTTGCTTTTGTTCCTTTTATAGGATAAAATATAAACATTTTCTTCTAGTTTGAATAATTTTATTTGACTTCATTGAATTATCTGCTATCAGATTATTTGCCTTCCTAGAGCACAGCTCTGCCCTTGCACCACACAGAAAGTCTTGACCGATCTTCTATTCTCCCAGAATGCATGGGAGAATGTTTCCATGAATTGCTGGTTGTTTCAAAACAGAAAGCAGTACTCTTGCCTAATTTGCTGGACTAATGTTCTGGGAAGTCAAGCCCTGGCTCCATTATGGATTTCTTGTGAAAACTTGGAAAACTTAGTCCATGCAGAGGACTTACAAGTCCATGCTGCCACTTCCATTATATGAAACTACATTACTGGCACTCCCTGGATTTTTTCTGCCAAGTCTTAGCAAGGACCCCCACAGCCTGATGGGACTGAGACCTCAAACAGGTCTTGCACACAGCAACCCTACAGTAAATTATAGATTTCTACCATGTTGATCTATACCATACACTTCTAAGACATTAAAAAGGCTACAAAGCATGAAAGTCAATGGTTTTAAAAGCCCTCACTAGGACTGTGGTGTTTATGAAAGAATGACCCATTTGCTTTCCTTGCTTGCTGAACACATCTATCAGGTGTCTTAGGCAAATAAAGAAAGAAAGAGAAATGAAACAATGGCACACAGAATCATAGGAGCTTAGATGCAGACCTAAAAAAAAGTTCTGAAATTCAACTACTATAAAGCAGTAGGATTCCTCTAACTGCTGTTAGGCATTTTTCTGCATAAAAATGAGGAAAAAATGACATTTTACAATTCTCAGTTCTACTATGGGCTTTCCAAGTGATCTTATGCCAGTCACTCCTGCCCTTGTATGTCAGACAGATGCAGGATGGCACTCCATCTTTGCCCTTCTCCACTCCACCAGCCTGCCCTGCAGCAGTGCTGGTGGAGTGGAGAAGGGCAAAGATAAAGGGACAAGGACCAAAGGAGTCTCCTGAAGTACAGAGGCTAGAATAAATTGGCTTGTGTAACCCCGTGCTTTCATGCTGCTCTTCTGGAGAACTGGTGATTCATTCACAGAACAAACTAGTTACCAAAGAATGAAGAAATTTCCAGGCAGCAAGAGAAAGCAACAAAACACTGGGGACTTCTCAAACCAGGACTCTGGATCCTCCGTAGTCCCCAGTTTATATGTGCTATGCAACAACATGTTTGTCATTTGTCAACAGCACCAATGAAAGGTGCTGGCACTAGCACCAAATTAACCCTATGAACACCTATAGTTCTCCAGGATTTTTATGACTGTCCCAGGCTAAATCTCTAAACATGATGAAGTCAAAGATTTCCTTGAATCTATGCATCCAAGATGCATCTACAGCTCCCAAACTTCTTAAAAATTCTTTCCCCCCCTGCCAAAGCTGACACTTCCAATTTCATTCTGAGCTTGCCATCTGACTTAAATTCAACTCCTCAAATTTTCAATGAAGTCAATTCCCCCCACAGAATAACCATAGTTTCTTACTTGGAAAAGACTGACCTATTTTACGTGAAGTATCAAATTTCTACTGCCAGCTGCAGAGGCACTGATGCAATTCAGAAAAAAGTAGCAGCGAATTTTCTTCCAAACTGCAACAAACCACCATTTCCAGTACCTTCTTCGGACTGTCAGAACCACTTCTTTTTTTTCTCTCTTCTCTTTTTTTTTTTCTTGGAAAGGGTACAGCCAGCAAGAGAATTGACTGTAATAAATCAATAGGTGCCCATCCCTGAAAAGCTAGGGAGGTCTGTGCCATGGATTAATCCTCACAGGAAGTGTACTGGGCTCTCGGAGTGCCCAGCTCTACATCACAGAGCTACAGCCCTGCAGAGCAGAGTTACTTCAGCACAGCAGTGGGTGTCCTTCACCCCTAAGAGGAATTCTGCACTCACATGTTGCTTACTGTCTGGAGAGTGTCAGAAGCGTCTCAATCTATAAACAGGGAAAAGTCAAGGCCAGACAAAAATCCTAGCAAGAAAATATTAGAGAGAGTACCAGTGAAGTAGTCAGCATTTAATCATTTTCCCCACACCACACTCCTTCAAGCCCAGGTGTCATCTCCCACTGCAAATGGTGCCAAAATGCCATTAATGCTAGTCATGTCAAACCCCTCATGAACACCAGTGGGAGTGGCCTGGCTTATAGAAGAACCTGATTTCCCCTCCCTCTCACCCAAGCTTCCCTCTAAATATTCTTGTTTGTAAAGCTACTTGTAAAGGACTTCTATTTGCCATTTCATACGTATATATATATATACACACACACACACACATATACTTTGGAGGCTTCATGGGTTTGGTCTGATAGTTCTGTCTGTTGCCCCAGAGGCCTGACCTCATACCACCAGCAATGGCAGTTTTAAAGGCAGATTAAACAAAAAATTATGACAATAAAACGTTTGCTAAATTATATGCTAAGTTGTCAAATGTCATCAAATATGAGTTCCACTGCTGACAAACAGAACTGCCCCACACTATTGAAAATCCTGAGCCATTTCACTGCCTTTGGAATCTTATCTTCCACACTGCAGAATCACTGTTACTATCAGCATAAACTAACTTGTTGCCCTTTGTGGCTGGATCAGACTAGGAGAATAAATGAAACACATCAAAGACCAGCACTCTGCAGAAAAAGCACTGGGGTGCTACACACACTCATCAGCATCTGGGACAAGCAGTGGGGAAGTGACACAGACAGGGAATCTTATGTATCCTGTTGTGAAGGTTTGTACTAGCTGGTCCCCCACGACAGCACTGTGGCTGTCTGGAAAAAAAGAAAGCCTGTGTTGCAACCAGATCCATCTCACAGGCTCACATCTCTGAGATTTCCTGCTTTCAGCCATCAGATACCTGATGGTTGCCCCTCCCATCAATCAAAGGCTGCCACCACCCTGCCCTTCCTCCTTGCACTTTCCCTGCTGAAGAAGCCCAGCCAGCCTAATGTTCTCTGCAAAGCAGTGGGGCACCACAAGGGCTCTGTGGACAGTGACCCATAGCTGAAAAGCAGTTTGTGTACCTTTCAGAGTCAAGCGGGATGGTGAGGCTTTAGCCCTCAGAGGTGACATAATTCTCATGGTGAAGGAAAGTACACAGCAATAAGAAGCTGCTGGAATGTTCCAGAAAGCATCTCAGAGCCTGTTTCTGCTGCTGCTTTCACTGGGGTAAACCTGGAGTGGGACCAGAGAAGTAGCAAAATTTCCCCAGGTTTACACCTATGCAATTGGGACCAGAATTCAGCCCAAGTGAAGTGAAGAAAAAACCCCACAGAAGCCATTTGCCTTGAGCATGCTCCCTGCTCCATGATTTCTGTTCCCGTTACACACAAGACTAAGAGAAAAGTCAGCAAACCACAACACAGGAAAGAATGTCCTCCGGGCCACATCAGGACTGGGCTCGGAGGAGCAGCTGCTGCTGCAGCTCCTGCTGCTGCTGTTTTCCTTAATTTTATATTGCTACTGCTGGATGGGAGGGGAAAAGAGGAGGTCAGTGAGTATTTCTGGGGGTGGAAGGAAGTGATGTGATTCCAAGGCTTGATTCCACTCCTGCCAACTTTGGAGTGATTCCTTCTGGTTTAGCAGAGCTCTGTGTCAGCATAAAAACCCTGAGCATCTCAGAATTGTGCCCACCCAGCCTGAAGTATTTCACTGAGGTTTGTGAAGACAAAGAGCAAGATAGGTTGGAAACTTTGTCTTCCTTCCTAACAGGCTCCCAGCAGCAGTGGAAGCCTGGAGAAATGAAGCAGCACAACCCTGGCATAAGGGGTGCCACTCTCAGCCCAGTCACTGCAGCAGGCAAATAGCAGGAGGGCCAGTTGTGTCTGTCCCAGAGCACATGTGTTCCACAGCCACCGCTGAATTCACTGTCAGGAGCCCATATGGATCAACCCAGTGCAGTATACAGCAGTCACGGAGCTTTGCAGTGAAACTTAAAACCCAAACACTACCCAAACAGTAAATATTTTTATTACCACATGTACGCAGAGAAGGCAGCAGGACCCAGAGCCTTTCATCCCCGCTGAAAGTGACAGAGTGAAACCCCTTGAAAGCACAGAGCTGCCCCTTGTCTTGCTCCACACACACCCACGCCATGCCCATTTGCCTCCATTACAGATTAGCTGAAGGCAGCAATTCCAGACATCCCAGAGCAAGTGAAAGAAACATTATTACTGATGCTGGGTTTAGTCTGAATATGGTGTCAGGGGAGTAGAAGACCTCTTAAGTTTGTAGGTCCCTGTTAAGTCTCTACCCCCTTGAGCTAATGGTAGCCCTGTACATGGTCTATTGCTCACAAATGTGACACTGTTGTTACTTGGAGGACTATTTGTGGTCACAACCACATTCTAGACAACAGAATTCTTGCACATGGCTAATAATGGCTCTGCAATAAAAGCAAACCCTGGGGCACTGAGTTTATTGTGGTTTCAGACACGCATGCCCGAGTATTCATCCACCCCTCTGCTCCCTTCTGAGCCACCAGAGCATTCAAAGTGACAAGAATCCTCCTCTCCCAAACAATGCATCTTCTGTGCATAGAAGGGACCTTGACTGGGTGATTCATCCAGGCAAGGAAGGACTAGTTTCTCTCATCTGCTCCAGAGGCAATTAGAAACACAAGCAGAGACAGCCATTCTGAGACAGTCCTTGCTTCAGAGTACTTGTAACATTAATGGGCAAGACAAGGGCTGGAATGGGGAGGGGAAGATGCAGAGAAGTGAAAATGGGTTTTAGTGCTAGGCCAGCATCCAAGTACATGACCCAAACTACTTGAATCCAAAAGATTTCATAACCAAACCCATTAATTTCATAGCTAGTTTTTGTCCTATAGATAAAGTCTGCAGCAATATTACAGATTTCTATGAAATCATGCTTCAAACAAAGCACTGCCCTTTGATCCTACAGTCATCCATCTCATTCACAAATTCTATCCACCTGGTGCCATACTATAGTTCTTGCTAAGTCCCTCACCAACAACAGGGCACAAAGTGAAATTCAGAAGCCATGCTCACACTGCATTTAACCACTGCAGATCTCCCTGGAAAGCTCCAGGGATGCTCTGAGCAGAATCAGGGCAAGAAGACCCACTATGAACATCCTGGTACTCTTCAGCACAACACAGGGAGCAAAACAGGGCACACAATCCCAGCCACGATGAAACACTCTTAAAAAGGTGCAAATGATAGACACGAGCAGGGATATACACCTCTTAAACTGTTAATAGCTCACAGGAGTCAATTCATTTCTACATTTGAGATTAGAAGATTCAGTCCTACTACACCTCATAAAAATTCACAGTTTACAATACTGAATTTGGCCTGCAAGCCTAGACAAAAGTAATGAAATTCTCAATCACTGAACACACAAATAAAAATCCTAGGTCAGTGGGAATCTTACGGTTTATTTCCTTGGCTCAAGCCCCAAATAAATCAGATTTAGTTACATGCATAAATAGACTGGAAATGACAAGCTGCCATGGCTTTTTCTTCCCCTTAACTGTACATGTTTTATGTCAAATAATCATTATCCATTAGCTTTGCCTTGTGTTTCATAAAGAATTTTTTTCTTGGACTAAAGGAAGGAGAATTGGTTTTCCGGAATATGTCTTTTTTCCTGACAGAAGTCAAAGCTGGCAGAAAAATATCAGACAAAATACAAATAAATAAAACCTGGTTCAAATAACAAAGGTATGTCTGAAACAGAAAAATTTGCTTTGGAACATTCCAAGCAATTATACCTGGTTGTAAGCAAATCATAGCACTGGCTGCAATATAACCACAACAAAGAAAGATGCAAAGCAAAATACCAAGAGATTACATTTTGAAAACAATAAAAAAATATTGCTTACAGGCAGTTGGAGATTATGAGAGGTGTCATGTAGATAATAAGGTCAAGTTATAAGCAAGGGAAGTCAGACAGCAAAGAAGGAAGACAGACAACCACTTTTAAATACACACAGAAATCAATGCTATCAAAGGAACAAAACTGATACTTCTGTTCAGACAGCAACTCCTCTCAGCAGACCTGCATCAGGTTCTACATCTTACAATGAACTGAAGTCTGACTACAGTAGGTAGATATTCTTACCTAGAGGAAACAGAGTTCGGCAGTGGTTTAAAAGTCAGTCGATATCAACTTTTCAAATATAGTTAAAGTAGGTGATAGAACATGTGTTCATTTTCTGCCAGCAGTCTGATTTTCCAACCACAACAATGTTATTTAGCCACTCATCCCCTCCCCACACACTGTGTAAAACCAGCACACAGAATGGCAGTGCACTGAGAGAGCATGGAGAGAGAAGCTCCAGAAGTTCCCACAGGTCCAGCTCCACCCTAATGATCTTAGGCTGGGACTACATGAGGCAGGAAAAGAAGTACAGGGCAACAATGAGACCCTAAAGCAAAAAATATTTGCTCTCACTAGCACTTGTAATTCATGAGTGTTAAATTCATTCAAATCATTGGCAAGGAAATCATTTGGGGCGGGGGCAAATAATGTGTTTACCAAATGCTACTTGTTTGCTTTAAATGTAGCATATTGTGAAAAAAACAACATACGTGGAGATCAGCAATTCTCTCTAGTTGTCTTAAAATTATAGAATGTGACCTAAAATAGCAGCTCCTGAAATGCTTTTGTTCTGAAAGCTTTTGGCAAATCAGGAAGGATCAACCTGTTTCCCCCCCGACACTTCCCACACCCACTGCCTTTTCAATGGCAAGTTGAGAAGGGGTACACAGACCTAAAAGACAAAATCAGGAAGGATATTGGACAGGGTAGCTGATTCCGCCTAGTCAGAGGTTGTGGTCTTCCCAACCAGTGACTTTCACCTCTGAGCAAGGCTTCCCAAGTTGAAAGAGAGGCAGCTGCAGAAGGGATTACAAGTGAGAGACTGGGCACATTTTACTGATGTCTTTACCAAAGTTGCTGGTGACACAGGTGCTCTTGGGAGCACAGGACACAAAGTAAAATTGATGTGAAAGGCAATATTGTTGTGGGCCCAAAGAGACAAAGAGGGACTATACAGAAGTTCAGGGGGAAGATGAGGACTGAAGACAATGTAGTTAAGCTAAGTCCCCAACATATCAGTTAGAATCCAAGAAAACCAGCCAAGACTTTATCAATACATTACTGCTGCCATGATCTGTGCTGTAGAAAAAGAAAACATTTTCCCAAGTCTGTACATTTTTCCTCAAAATCCAAACAACTTTTAGCAAAGATCCCAAATAGGAAAAATAAGAAAACACTTCTGTCTACCTCACAGTCAAAAATAATTAAGAAATTGTTTCATATTTAGTAAATTACAACACAGATAGCTCTGCAGCTCAGACCTGTCATGTCAAGCATTGCCAGCAGCAGATATTTATGCTAAGTATAAGTCTTTACTTTAAAGGGGCTTCTATTTGTTGCATTAATAAACAATCATAATGATGCTAGCAGGCATTGTTACAATTAGGAAACACTAGAGGTCAGTCATCCTTTCTTCTCATCAAGTGCAATTCAAGATGATTACAAACAACAGCTGGATGTTAACAGGAAGGCAAGATGAAAGGGAATTATTTATATTCTCAAGCACAAGTATGTCACTACAAGACTTGATGGCCAAGCAATCAGATCCCTAAGAGGGCCTGTCCTCCACAGTTTGGGATGGGACAGAAACAAGTTCTCTGTGCACTGGGACAACCTAAGCAAATGAAGCAACCAAAGCAAGTGAGAACTACTCAACAATCCACTATGTCTGGCTTAAAAGCTTAAGAGCTTCTTACATTGTTCAAAGGCAAAAACGAGAACTTTGCTATCACAAGTGACTTGATCTTACTACGTGCCATGGGAGAGGTGGGTGTGCCAACTGCAATGCATACTGCCTTACCTCATGTAGAGAGTGATTTAGTTGCAAACAAAAGAATTTTTGCTGCTTTGTTATGATATTTTAAAGTCTTCCACTATGCCTCCAAACAAGCTCGGGCCTGCACAACTCGTAAAGCACAAGATTCAGACAGAGCAAGATTGCAGACTCTAGGCAGCTGCCTCTGCAGCCAGCAAATGTCCTGTTCTCCCAGCTTCAAGAGATTTCCTCATTTAAGCATCTCTGGAGACAAGGAAGTCCTAATGTAGCTCTGGCATGGTCAGCCAATCCTGGAGGATGATGGCTGGTCTCCCTCCTACACATGCTGCTTTTCCCTTTCATTATGCCAGCTTTTTGGAGCATCTAAGGTTTAGTGGCACTGCCTTGATCTTGCTTATTCTATGGAGTTCACATGGAGGACTTCTTCAGGCAGAGAAAAACTGTAAGAAAACAGCAAGTTTCTTTTTTTCTAGTTGGCAGGACATATATTATACCAATAACTGCAGCAGAAGATGATCTTTTCCATCTGATGGTTGTTGCCTCCAGGAGTAAATCCTCACAGACTTTGCCTGGCAGAACGAAAAGGAAAAATCATGTCCCAATAAAGTCATTTCAGTAAAACATACTGCATAAGGAGAAAGATTTGTTGTCTTCTTCCAGATTGCCTCCTACAGATGTGCAATTACATCTTTCTATCAGGAAGCAAAGCAAAGCAGACTTTAAGTCATTTTGGTTCAGCCAGGCTGACTTTAGAGACAGGAGCTGTCATTCAGCTCACTACAGGTCACAGGATTAAAGCCTGGTGTTTTCACACAACCAATACTTCAATCCCAGTGTTAGACAGCTAACTGAGACTGAATGCACCTACCTCCAGGCTGGCAGGGCACCAACAAAGAGAGGCAATCCCCAAGCCATAGGGGTATACTTCGTGGTGTGTATGCCTGGGTTTTTCTGGGGTTTCTCCCACTTGAAATTGCAGACAGAATTCTTCAGTACTCATGTATGGAATTGAATCCATACATGTCAGTATGGATCCAATTATAAAAAAAATTTGTTCACTGCATTTACGGATTTACCAAATGCTTCTGACTGGCTTCCTACCTTCTCCCTACCTGAAATACCCTGACTGTCCTCAACATTAATGAATTCTCAACACTACCCAGAGCTCCTTCCTGATGAACTGTCCCAAGACCCAGGGTGGATCCACTAAATCAGTCCTCCCAGCCTCCATAAAGCTCCTTGTGTTGTGCCAGATGTCATGGAATACAGCTGGGATAAATACACCCCCAGCCAGCATGGGACCTATGGCTCCCAAGATCTGGCACTCTAATATTACCCATATGGATTGTAATGCAATCTCATTGAGATCAAAAGCAGCTCTGCCACCGCATTGTTACAGACTTGGTAGGAGCAGGGATATATTCTAAAACCACTCAGGGGCCCAAGTAACTCTTCACACAGCTTTTTACCAAAGGGGAACTCTTTGGTATAACTCTCAAAGCTCATAAAGGCTCAGTTTGCAATTGAAGCTAAAGAGAATTTTCCCACTGGAACCCAGATGCATGACTTTTTACTTCAACCATGATCAGGTCCAGTTTCCTGTGGACCACTGTAGTGAATGCACAGCACCTGAAACAAAAAGAAAGACCTGTGGCTTGCAAAAAGAAAATGCATTATTTCAGGTCCAGAGTACTAGAGAGGAACTTGCTCAGATGATCAACTTCCTACTGTTTGAAGATCAGTATCTCTGAGCAAATTGCTCTCCTCTCTGCTTTTAGCTCCTTGAATACAATATGAATGCACAGCACAGCCAATAAAGGGCTTTCTGAAACATAGATGAAAAGTAGCATAGGGGCACAGTGGAGATTGCTGGAGGTACTCAATGTCACTGTAACAAGGAAATTATACTATAGAAGGCAGAGAAGCCATGCTGCTATCACCAACATTCATTTTTACAGGGAATTCAGTGTGGGAACTGGGCATAATGACAGTGCCAGTCACTTCTAGGAAGCCTGGCAGGAATAAATTTGAGAACTAACACTAGCCCCCCACAGAGCCCTTTCTAGACACAAAGGTTACTTCAGGAACAAGTTCTAAACAAAAGAAAAACAAAACAATGACCACATGGTGTATTAGTGTATCTTTTAGAAAGGCAGAATGCTTTTGATCTTCCAGCTTCTTTTGCTCTAAAACCAGAATCACTATTTAATGATACTTTTCCCCTTCTTGAATACAGAAATATACATCTTGAGTGATAGTGACTTTTTGCCTCTTGCAAGTACTGAGGGCCTTATGGATTGATCTGTTCTCCCAACTGGGAAATAGAACAATGCAGATTTTATACCTGGCTTGAGGGCAAGAATCACAAACTCTTCCATCTTTCATAATACCCTGTCATATAGGTAACCCAGGATGAATAAGATAACACAGTCATCACACTGTGGGACACTAATAATTTACTCCTTCAGTTAATCCCTTGGCTTTAACCCTCTGTCAAGCCAGAGAAAGAGAACCAGAAGAAAGAGAAATTTATACCTTCTGAAAAACACCTATGGGTTCACCAGTTTACCACTTACTTTGCCAGTGCTTGCTAAAACATGCCTACATATGTGAGCTCAATCATACCCCCCCACCATACCTGAATTCAGCTGACATAGTATTAAAGAGAAGTATTCAGCAACCTGTTTTAACAAACGTGACTCAAACACAGGTTTTGACAACTCCAAAGAAGCTGAGCAAAAATAAATTTTATAAAACCTTGTTCTAATAAGTGAACTTGTAAAAACACAACCACTCCATACAAGCAGTGTGGTCTTGCTGTAGGTCTGCATGGTCCTAGCACTGCTAAGTCCCACAAATGCTATCTCTGCACACAGCCTAAGTCATGACACAAAACTCCAAGAACGATGTGGGCACTGACCAACATCCCCTCAAATCCAACACTCGCAGCCCACACCCCTGCTATAACCTGCAAGCAACCCAGTTTCCCAGGTTTGCATGCAAGCTAACTCAGCAAAAAGGACACTGCTCCCCTAAATGCTCCACTTGGTAAACGTGCAAGTTCTGGGGAGCAAAAATAAGGAACGAGCCCCAAACGTCATGTCTGGCATCAGGAGAAGTCGTCCGGGAAGACGGGGGAAAGAAACAGCATCCCTGCTCCTGCAAGGAGTCACTGAAGGGTGAATAAACGTTTTTAAATGCGACTGTCACTTACTTATCCAGGACGAAGTAGAGATCAAAGGCACCGTGACAGGAGCGCTGCTCTTCTTGCTCTTCCTCCTCCTCCGGCCGGGCGCAGCAAATTAGGCTCCCCATTGCCAGCAAAAAGCAGCACAAAAATGCCGCTTTCTCCATACTGCTCCAGCAACTCGCCATCTTTTCCCTTTCTTTAATTCTTCCTCCTCCCCCAATCTCTCTCTCTCTCTGCAAATCTTACAGGCACTTCGGAAGCACCGAAAGCAGAGGAAAAAAATCAAATCAAAACAAAACAAATAACAAAAAAGAAATCACTAACTTCAGGATCTCAGCTCAACCCTGAGAGCTCAAGGCAGCCCTGCCCGCGGGGCGCCGGACCGCTGGCTGCGGGCGGGGGGCTGAGCCCAGGCGGATGGTCCCCAGAGCCCAGTCCCCGTTCCCCGCCGCCTCGGCGGCTGCCCCGAGCGCTTCAGCCCCGTCCCGCAAGGAGAGAAGCGGCTCCCCTCGCACGGGCCAAAGGCAGGAAGGGGCAGAGGGAGGGGAGCGGGAGGAGGGAGACAGGATCTTATGGGGGCAAGATGAACTGGGACTTTCCTGTTCCGGGATACCGATATGGCAAAGGCTGCTGCTAGCGAGGGACCGAGGTTAGGGACCACTGCCCGCCGCCGCCGGGGCACAGGGCGGGCGTTCCTCCCTCCTTCCCTCTCGGACTGCCCTCGGGGCAGGACAGCGGGGAGCGGGACAGGGGACTCCGCCGCCGGCGGGCAGGGAAGCCGGCCGGGGGCCGGGGCAGCCCAGCGACATTCCGGAGCATCGCTGCGCGTCCTGCTAAGCCTCTCTCCAGCAGGCTCGGGACCGGCTGGAGCCCAGAGGTCATCAGAGCCGAGGGGTGGCAGCGCCCACGGCAGAAAGAAGTTGCTGTAGGAGATGGGCGTCATGGCAAAAACCTGTGACAAAACAGAGGTGGGGGCACAACGCGAGGGGGTACTTAAGAAAAATCTGTTTGCAGCTGAGTGCAATTAAAAAGATTATTGCTTGGGGGCGGGGGTAGGGGCAGGTTTTCACGGCCCTCCCGTGCCACAGCAGATTGTTTCTCTTCGTGGAAATCTTGGTTTACTCACACTGGAGTCTGAACACATCCTGCAGGCGATGAGTAATGATGAAATGAAACCTTTTAATGGAGGCTTTGCACAGTAGCATAATCACTCCCCGCCTGATACACACAGGTTACAAAGCGATGCCCTAAAGAGATTGCCCAGCTCATCTGGATGCTGCCTCCAAAGTTTGAATAATTAGTGGCTCCCAGCCGCTTCCCCCTCCCCCACACTCTTTGCGGCCCCTAATTAATGAAAAGAGCCACGGGGAGGGATGCGAGCAGAGTCACTTTGCATGACAGAGTTGGGGCTAGACATTTCTCTCTCGGGGTGAGAGCCAAGGAGGAGGGAATCCATCCCCTGTGGGGTGCTGGAGCGCTGTCCCACCGAGCACAGGCCCCCGAATACCCAGCGCTTCGCCGGGCCTCGTCACCCGGGAAGCCGCGCCATAACGCTCCAGCCGGGAGCCGCTTCTACGGGCCAGCAGCAAAAAGTGACACCTCCTGCCCCCGCCAAAGGTGGTACTCGCGGGGGGCACGGCCACCCGGGCGGGCTGGGCCCGCTGCCCTGCGGGCGTGGGACGTGTGCGTTGTTTCCCCACCGCACACGGCAGCTGTGCCCTGGGCCCTGCCCGCTCCGCCCTGAGTGTGCGGCTGTGTGAGGGAATGGCGGGATGCTCCACGCCGCCGGCGGGCCCTTTCCCTCTGCCCCCGGCAGGACACGCGGGACGCGGCGCCCCTGCCGCTCCGCACCAAGCCCCTTCCCCGCCGGACCCCGCGCCCCCTCCCGCAGCCTCGGCGTGCTCTGTGCGGTGTAGGCTGCCGCCCGCGAGTCTGAAATAAAGCTTGCACTTCGGGGAAAGCATCTCGATTTCAGTTGCCTGTTTCTGCGCTGGACCGAGTTCAGACACGTCCAACCGCGGCGGCGGTCGGGGACTTATCAAGGAAAGATTAGAGGGTCCACCGGTTTTCAGCCGCTTGCCTGGTTTAACTATGCACAGCTAAAAGCTGAACGCACTGCTTGAGCTCACCACTTGAAAGGTTTTTTGAGCACTGGCCAGTTGAGACCCAGCGATTACTTAGATCATGGAGAAATAGAAAAAACCCACATCCTCCCTGGCGACATTCACAAAAAATGAGCAAACGGCTGCTAAGCAGCAGGAATCCCCCGCTTCCTCCCCACGCCTCCGGCCTCGCCGGTGCCCACTAGTGTCCGCAGCCCGCGTGGTCCCCCGGAGCCCTCGCCATCCCCTGCCCGGGGCAGCCGTCCTTTCCCGCACACACCGCGGCCTTTCAGAACGAAGTAAAAATGCTGATAGCGTCAGATTCCCCCGGTGCCTCGTGAATATCAGACTTCAAGGGAGTCTCCCAAGCAAAGTAAGGCACTGCCGAGAAAAAAAATCACTATTTTTCGATAATATGCACTGCCCTTCTCTAGGCTCTAACATATCCTCTGATTCTGCAAAGAGAGACGACCCGCTCATCTACCTCCTCCAAAGGGCCCGCCGAGGGGGCACGTTTTAAGCTAGGTGGGCGTTTGCAAAAGCAAGGAGACGGCTGAGTTCTGCCACGGTCAGTGCTGGGCAGAAACACCCTGGGCAATGTGGGGCTGCGTCTTTGCTAGCGCCCCTTCCCTGCTCCTCCATCCCCTGCGAGGAGCGCCGGGCGCGGCGGGAGCTGCAGGCCGCCTCTGCAGAGCCAGAGCCTTTTGTTTTAAACAAAACAGTTTTTCCGATCGGCCTGAGCCCCTCCTGTGGCTGTCACAACCCCGGGCAGGCCTGTCAGGTCCGAAGCCCGAGCGAGGTTTGTGTGGGGTCAGGAGGGAGCGGGCAGGCAGGGCGGGCCCGGCAGGTGACCCGGGCGCCCGGAGTCATTTGATCGGGTCTTGCTCGAAGGAAAATCACACCAAGCACCAAGCTGACCGTAAGGTGCGGATCTCACCCTCCTTGGGGCACAGGTTACCTCAGCACACCGTGTCACAGTGCTTCAAGCTCCGTAAGGCAGGTGACCACGTCCCTTCTTACACCTTCTGTCGCTATTTGCATAAAGGCTGCAAAAATTATAAACTCTTGCGGTATGAAGTGCAGTGGGAATTGTCCATCCCAGTTTCCTGACACCTGCATCCCAAATCGGCCGATGTTTCCCAAGCAGTATTAGGAGATGCCACCGGCACACCCGTGCCTGGGCGGGCGGTAGGATGCAGAGCTTCCAGGGCGGCTGGGCAGCTACCAAACCCCCGCTGCCCTCAACAATGTTTTTCGTTCGGCCCGAGCTGAATTTTAAAAGAGAACAGGAACTCTTGAGTTCATGCTGTATAATCCCTGTATTACAGAACACAGCGAGAGCGGTTTGCTCTCATTATCGGTATAAGATTACTCTTCAATTGCAGCGAAAATCCATCCTTTCAAAAGCATTAAAGGGTTGACGTTTCTTTTCCTGATACAAGCCCATATTCAGATTACATGGACACTAATCAAATAACCCGGGTTATTTCATTTGTCAACATGTTCATAAAAATTTTCTACCAGGCGTTAAAGGCATTTATATGGAACGACATCTTTCAGAAGCAATGTCGCTAGTCCAGATTTAGGGTGTATTTGATTATGACAAGACGTTTGATGGTTTTATTTTACATACCAGCTGTGCCACAAATCGTTTCATACCTCAAAGTCCTAATTTTTATCCTGAGAGTATTTTTTATGAAGCAGTAGTTTTCATTTTAAGCGGCTCTTGTCAACACCTGCAGCTCCTAGAAGAGCCTTCTATTCAAAAGCGTTGCCAGATGATCCAAAGGACAAGTGGGAAAGCGGCTTTGGAGATGGTTTTGTTTATTTCGGCGTGCGTGTGTGTGGTTTCCCCCCCAACTTTAAAAGAAACTCCTCGGTTGATGGTACCGTTACAAGGGGGAATCCCGCCCACCTTCTGGCTCCCCCGCGCTGCTGTCCGCAGCCGCTGCGGGATGGCTTCTGCCTCGGCGAGGGCTGCGGACGCCCGCGGGCGGGGTGGCAGCGGGT
>VXAX01000072.1:74773-172557 GCA_013399835.1 Leptocoma aspasia | reverse complement strand
ACGGCTGTATGGGGGCACGGCTGTATGGGGGGCACAGCTGTATGGGGTCACGGCTGTATGGGGGCACAGCTGTACGGAGGAGTGCGTGACTGTACAGGACAGTGTGTGCATGGCACTCAGTGCTGAGCTCGCCCCTCGCCTTTTCTCCCGTCGCAGCTCCAGCTGCCCGTGCCGGGCCACACCCCGGAGCAGGGGGACGATGAGACGCGTGTCCTGGATGCGCTCGGTGAGGGGCTGCAGCCCCCAGCCCCGGCGATGCCCGTCCAGCTCCTCGGCCGGCCACCCGCTGCCAGAGGAGGCGAGCCAGGAGCCGGCCGCGGGCCAGCGGCGCATGAACCCCCTCAACATCCAGATGCTCTCCAGGAGCCTCCACGAGCAGATCTTCCGGGGGGCCCAGGTGCGCTACTCGGCGGGGGAGGTCCAGCGGAGCGTGCAGCACCTGCAGCGCCACGACCTGTGGGGCAAGGAGACCTCCACGCTGCCCGACGTGGACCTGCGGCTGCCCCGCATGTACGGGGACAACATCGACGAGCACTTTCGCCTGTTGGCGCAGAAGCAGAGCTTGCCCTACCTGGAGGCGGCCGAGGAGCTGCTGCGCTGCGAGCTGCCCCCGCTGCCCGAGCGGTGGGCGTGGAAGCTGGGCTGGACCCGCTACGGCCCCGACGGGCAAGCGGAGCCTGTGGAGTTCCCCGAGGAGCGGGCGCTGGTGTTCGATGTGGAGGTGTGCGTGGCCGATGGCCACTGCCCGACGCTGGCCGTGGCGGTCTCCCCACATGCCTGGTGAGATGCAGTGCCAGCAGCGACGCTGGGGTCACAGCAGGGCTGGGGGGACACAGCTTTGAGAGGATGGGGATGGTCCTGAGCGGAGCCTCTTCCTGCAATCCACCGCTGGCTTGCAGGGAAGACGCAACAAAGCCCCAGAGCATGGCTCTGGGATGTGGGATGTGTGTCCTGCTTAGCAAGCACAGCGCTCCCCGGGGTTGGTCACCTCCCTCCCACAGGTGGGGTCCTGCTCAGCACCCTGTGGCACTGTGGCTGCTTTGTGACAGCTGCAGGTGCTGTGTGTCCCCTGCAGGTACTCGTGGTGCAGCAGGCGGCTGCTGGAGCAGCGTTACTCCTGGTCCAGCCACCTCACCCTGGCTGACCTCATTCCCATGGAGAGCCCAGCAGGTGCCAGCTGTGCCAGCAAACAGGACTGGGTGGAGAGAGTGGTGGTGGGACACAACGTAGCCTTCGACCGGGCCTTCATCAAGGAGCAGTATCTTATCCAGGTAATCCACTGAGCCTTTGCTTTGTACTGGCAGCTGCAACTTTTTACCCAGATAATCATTTGCATTGGCTCTTGAGGGTTATTTTGACTGATGCTGTTCTGCACAGGTACCCCAGGTTTGTGCTCACTTTGTCCTGCAGAACAGGTTGAGGCTGGATCCCTTTAGAGGGAAATATTCTTACACTCTATAGGCCTGCTGGAGGCTGCAGGGTGGCAGCTGGGGATGTGGCAGGAGCCTTTGAGCCTGCACTGGGGATGCTTTTGGCTCTCAAAAGGGGAGTGTGGGAGGCAAAGTTTCCCTTAGCAAAAGCAACTTGAGCAGAGGCTTGCAGCTCCTCCAGCATATCCCAAACCCTCTCTTTTGTCCCCCCGTGTTTGTCCCAGGGCTCCAAGATGCGTTTCCTGGACACCATGAGCATGCA
This sequence comes from Leptocoma aspasia, assembly GCA_013399835.1. Taxonomy (NCBI): domain Eukaryota; kingdom Metazoa; phylum Chordata; class Aves; order Passeriformes; family Nectariniidae; genus Leptocoma; species Leptocoma aspasia. The sequence goes on along the minus strand of VXAX01000072.1, from coordinate 170,865 downwards.
CATGGCCATCTCGGGGCTGACGGGCTTCCAGCGCAGCCTGTGGATGGCTGCCAAGCACGGCAAGAGGAGGGGGCTGCAGCAGGTCAAGGAGCACATGAAGAAAACACGCAGCAAGGCAGAGGGGCCGGCGGTGAGCCAGGGAGCTGGGCTGCTGGCAGTGCTGTGGGTGGCAGGGGACCGTGTGCTCCTGTCCTGGCAGAGTGGGAGCTGTTGGAGCAGCTCCACTGAGTGAAGCTCTCCCAGCACTTTTCAGATAAGGTGGCCTTGGTTTAAGCTGGAGCAGCACCACCCTTTACTGCTCCTGATCTTGGCTGCAGCTGGTTGGCCTCCCACACTGTCTGACCCCCCTTTGTTCCACAGGTCACCTCGTGGGACTGGGTGCACGTCAGCAGCATCAACAACCTGGCTGATGTGCACGCGCTCTACGTCGGCGGGGAGCCGCTGGAGAAGGACGCACGGGAGATCTTTGTCAAGGGCACCATGGCTGACATCAGGAGTAACTTCCAGGTGCAGGAAGCCATCCCACCATCCTGACAGGCAGCAGGAACTGGAGGGGGGAACAGGGTGGTAGTAGCTGCTGGGGTAGTTTCCATTTGGGTGCCCTTTCTCGCAGCATTGGGTGTGCACGGGGCTGTGATGTGCTCTGTGCTCCTCCAGCCCCAATGCCTTGCCCTGTGCTGGCAGAGGGGCGGCTGCTTTGCGTGCTCTCACCTGCTGCTGTCCCCAGGACCTGGTGTCATACTGTGCCCGTGATGTCCAGGCCACCCATGAGGTGTTTCAAGAGCAGCTGCCACTGTTTATGGAGAGGTGAGAGCTGCCAGGTTCTGGCTGGTGTTGGCCAAGGGGCTGTGGGCTTGGTGGGCAGTGGGGAGGGTCATGGTCCCTCTGGGCATGAGATGTAGCTCTTCTTGTCCTTAGGGTATCCTGAAGCTCTTTTCAGGAGAGACTTCAGACCCCTCCTGTGTAGGTGAGCAGGAATAGACAGCAGCACAGTGGCTGAGGGAGGTGAGCAGGCTTCCTGAGACAGTCTGGAGTTATACAATTTTGGGGTTGTTGCACAGGACAGGCAGAATATACAGGGATCTTTATGCTTTAGGGGAAGAGCACTGAGGCTTGTGTGAGGCTGGGAAGCTCTAGATGAAGAGACATTCATGTCTATTGTAGTCTGGTGCTTCCAGGGCCAGTCCCCTCTGGCAGATATCTAATTCCTTGCTGCTTTGGGGTCCAGGTGCCCCCACCCTGTCACGTTTGCAGGGATGCTGGAGATGGGAGTGTCCTACCTGCCAGTCAATGGGAATTGGAACAGGTACCTGAACGATGCTCAGGGTGCTTATGAGGAGCTGCAGAAGGAGATGAAGAAGTCCCTGATGAACCTGGCCAATGATGCCTGCCAGCTGCTGCACGAGCACAGGTACCATGGGCTGGGGCTGCAGGGAGGAGCTCAGGCACCAGGTGGGCCATGGCAGGCTGTGGGTGGGTGTGAGGGACAGGAGCAAAGCTGTGGTGTGACAACGGTGTGCCATCAGGTACAAAGATGACCCTTGGCTCTGGGATCTCGAATGGGACACACAGGAGTTTAAGCAAAAGAAGAATCCAGGGAAGAAGAAGAAGAAAGGTCAGGATGGGAACAGCCAGGTCTCCCCAGCAGCAGTGGATGCAGAAGAGTCAGCACAGGAGTGGCAGGAGGGTGAGCACAGGTGATCCCTGGGGATGAGGGGTGCTCCAGGGCTGCCTTCTCAGGGGTGTCCAGACAAAGGGACAAGGTTTGTTGGTGCTGCAGGGTGAATCATTGCTGGCCTATGTCCCATGCTGCTGCATGTGGTGGAGGACTGGTTTGATGTCCCTCTCCCCAGAAGGGTGGCACAGAGGGCCCTTTGCAAGCCAGCTCTCCTTGCGCCAGCAGACCCTGGGCCCCCTAGTGAGGAAGAGGAGCTGAAAGTCTCTGCGAGCCAGCTCTGTCTGGAGCGCCTGAAGGAGACGGTCACACTGCAACCCAAGAGACTCCAGCACCTGCCGGGCCACCCGGGGTGAGTTGGGGACCCTGTGTGGCCCCAGGGCTTGCCCTGCACTTTCTGACCCTGCTGCTCCCCAGCTGGTACCGCAAGCTGTGCCCACGCCTGGAGGAGGAGGGCTGGGTGCCTGGCCCCAGCCTCATCAGCCTGCAGATGAGGGTGACCCCAAAGCTGATGCGCCTGGCCTGGGACGGCTTCCCCCTCCATTACTCAGAAAAACATGGCTGGGGATACCTGGTGCCAGGACGGCAGGACAATTTGCCAGCAGCCCCTGTAGAGACCGATGGCCCCTCCTGCCCACACAGGTGAGAGGGATGTAATGGGGTGCTGGGCTGGGAGCTGCCCCACGGGGGTACCTGGGGGCTCCCTGGCACTCTACCCAGGTGCTGCCCCAGAGCCTTGGGCCCCGTTGTGGGTGCCTCAGCCCTGCCCTCTCCTCTGCCAGGGTGATTGAGAACCTGTACAGGCAGCACTGCCTGGAGAAGGGCAAGGAGCAGCCCCCACAGCTGGAGGCAGCTGTAGAGGATGAGCTGCTGGTGATGGACACGATATGGCAGAAGGTGAAGGCAGGGATGGAGGGTTCCCTGGTGGGAGGGAGGTGTGGGGCTGTGCTGCTTCTGTGCATGGAGTAACGAGCCCTGTGTGCAGCTCCAGGGGCTCCAAGGAAGAAATTCCTTGTAATGAGGGGTACTGGAAGATTGGTGTTTGATCTGGCTTCCCCACGGTCCCTCTCTGCTGCAGGTGGAGGAGCTGAGCCGGATTGAGGTGGATCCAGAGGAGAAAATGAGCAAATCAGACCAGAGCCTGGTGCTGGTAAGGGGAGTTTCCTGTGGAATGGGATTGGTCTCTCTTTCCTTGATTTCTCACTCCTGCCATGCCTGAAAATGTTCCTGGCATTGCCTCACTTTGCTGGTCACAGGAGGAGATGGAAGAGCTGAAGCGGGCAGAGATGAGGAGTCAGCCCTCGTTCCACCATGGCAATGGTCCCTACAATGATGTTAACATCCCTGGGTGCTGGTTCTTCAAGCTGCCTCACAAGGCAAGTTGGGGCTCCTGGGGCTCTTCCTCTCCCCACAGTGCTGCTGGGACCCACATGATCTCATCCCATGGGATTGGGTGGGGGAAATCCATCTCTGTAGCTGGGACAGGAGAATGCACAGAGCTTTGCTGATGTGGAGTGGTGGCTTGCTGAGCCCTGACACCTCTTTTGCTGCTAAAGGATGGGAACAATAACAACGTGGGAAGCCCTTTTGCCAAGGATTTCCTGCCCCAGATGGAGGATGGCACCCTGCGGGCTGCTGTGGGCCGCACCCATGGGACAAGAGCCCTTGAGATTAACAAAATGATCTCATTTTGGAGGAATGCTCACAAGCGGATCAGGTGAGCAGCTGCTTTCATGGTGACACATCTCTGGGTGGAGGCAATGTGGGGACAGGGGAGTTTGCGTGGATGCATGGGGGCTCAGCATCTCACCTGCCATGTGTCCCCTCAGTTCCCAGATGGTGGTGTGGCTGAAGAAAGGGGAGTTGCCTCGTGTGGTGACCAGGTAGAGTACCCAAATCTGGACTGTTGTTCCCTTTACCCCACGCCAGGAGGGCTCTGGTAGGGTGATGCTCATCCTTGCCTCTGTTCCAGGCATCCTGACTATAATGAGGAGGACAATTACGGAGCCATCCTGCCGCAGGTGGTGACTGCAGGCACTGTCACCCGCCGGGCGGTGGAGCCCACCTGGCTGACAGCCAGCAACGCCCGGGTATGGCCACGCTTGGATCCTTGCAGGAGTGTTTTTGGGCTCCCTCTGTGTTTTGGACTGATGGGAGGTGCTTGGGTTGGAATAGGAGTTGGATATGGATGCTGGGGTTTGGGGTAGCAGGGCCAGAGCTGGGGTCCTCCTGCTGATGAGCTTTCATGTAGGAGAAAGGAAGGAGTCAGCAGAGGCCTGAAGAGAGGAGCTTCAGGATGTGGTGAAAGGGGAAGAAAACACCAATGCACCAGTTTCTGTCTTTTCTCAAGCTCCTCTTCTCTGCTGGAGTAACCAAGTGGGTGATGCTCCACGAGTTAAACCCGGTTTTGACATTGAGAGCAAAAGTTAGGGGCACAGGGAGTGCTGTGCCAGCACTCCGTGGCTGTGGGAGGAAGGCTGCTTTTGTGCCATGGAGGAGGAGAAGGATGTGCTCACCTGGGCATCGTGTCCTGCAGGCTGACCGGGTGGGCAGTGAGCTGAAAGCCATGGTCCAGGTGCCACCGGGCTACTCCCTGGTGGGAGCAGACGTGGATTCCCAGGAGCTCTGGATCGCCGCGGTGCTGGGCGAGGCGCAGTTCGCTGGCATGCACGGTGAGCCGGGGCTGTGCCGTGGGGGGGAGCAGCTTTGCAGGACAGGGGAGTGATCCCCCTGGTCCTCATCCTGATCCTGTTGGGCGTCCAACCTCTGCTGCCCTCCCGCAGGCTGCACGGCCTTCGGCTGGATGACTCTGCAGGGCAAGAAGAGCAACGCCACGGACCTGCACAGCAAGACGGCCGCCACCGTGGGCATCAGCCGGGAGCACGCCAAGGTCTTCAACTACGGGCGGATCTACGGGGCGGGGCAGCCCTTTGCCGAGCGGCTGCTGATGCAGTTCAACCACCGGCTGACGCAGCAGCAGGCGCGGGAGAAGGCCCAGCAGATGTACGCCGTCACCAAGGGCATCCGCAGGTGGGTGCTGCCCGGGGACGGTGCGGGCAGGGCTGCTGGCAGTGTTCCACGGGAGCTGGGTTACTCGCTCTCCCCTCCAGGTTTCATCTCTCTGAGGAGGGGGAGTGGCTGGTGACGAAGCTGGACCTGGCTGTGGACAGGGCGGAGGATGGATCGGTGTCGGCCCAGGATGTCCAGCGGCTCCAGAGAGAAGCCATGAAAGGGTGAGATGGTCTGACCCTGCACGGCTCTGTGGCGTCGGGATGTGAGGCGGAGAGGGCTGCAGCCTGATGGGCAGTGGGGAGAGAAGAGAGATGGGGCTGGATAGTCTTGATCTGCTCTTCCTGCTCCTGCAAGGCCAAGGAGGTCTGATTTGGGGGCTGTCAGCCTCATGCACTCTCCCAGTGAACAGTTAGCAGGGTCTTGTCCTGCTGCCCCAAACCAGGAGGGAGTGTTTGAGGGTCTCAAATGGGGACCTGCAGCCCCGTCCCACTCTTCCAGCAAATCTCCTCTCTGCCCCACAGGTCCCGGTGGGGGAAGAAGTGGAATGTGGTGGAACAAAGAGTGTGGGCTGGAGGCACCGAGTCCGAGATGTTCAACAAGCTGGAAAGCATTGCCTTATCCCCCTCCCCACAGACCCCAGTGCTGGGCTGTCACATCAGCAGGGCCCTGGAGCCTGCCGTGGTCAATGGGGAGGTAAGGATGCAGCTCTGGGATGCTGAGATTTTGGCTTTGCTTATCTGTTCTGAATTGGATACCTGATGTTCAGCCCCTCTTAGATAGCTGGAGACCCACTAGGCTCTTGTAGCCATTTCAGGAAACCCATTGTGCTTTTATCTCCATGCCATCAAGAAAACCCAACCACCCTGAGTTTAACAGATTTCTCCCAGGAGCTGTCCTGTACGGGTACCATGCCCTTGACTGCAGTGCCCTCTTACTGTCCATTTCTTTCCTTTCACCAGTTCGTGACCAGCAGAGTGAACTGGGTGGTGCAGAGCTCAGCTGTTGACTACCTGCACCTCATGTTGGTTGCCATGAGGTGGCTGTTTGAGGAGTTTGACATCAACGGGCGCTTCTGCATCAGCATCCACGATGAGGTGCGGTACCTGGTCCAGCACCAGGATCGCTACCGGGCAGCCCTGGCCCTGCAGATCACCAACCTCCTCACAAGGTGAGCTCTGATGGCTCTGGTGGCTCATGGGGAGGAGCAGCAGTGACTCTGGAGCAGGACAGGCAAGCCCCAGGGGCTGGGGTTGGCTTTGCCTACAGCAAGCTGGTGCAGAGCAGTTTTCTTCTGCTCAGGGCAAGTTAGCAGCACAGGAGGCTGCAGTTCCTTCATGTGTGACTCAGGTGGCTATAAATGGACCTCGGCTTTGATTTCCAGGGATAATGTGCTGGCAAGAACAGGACATCATCAGCTTTTGGCCCTGCAGGGGCCAGTAACTGGCTCTGCTGGGAGGCAAGTGCACTGCTTCCTGCTCCCTGAAACTGTCCCATCCCCTGCTGCCTTCAGGGGACAGCAAGGGACATGGCTCATCTCTGCTGTGAGCACCAGCACTGTCACCCCTCCCACAGTGTGGGGTGTTCCTGCTGCTTCCCTGCCTCACGCAAAACTAAGCTCAGCCTAGAAAGCTCCTGACCTCCAAGGGCTCCCATTGATCCAGCTCTGGCACAGCCAGCTTTGCCAAATCCCCCTCCCAGCACCATGGGGTATTTGGTCACACAGGAGCTGGCCAAGGTGAGCTGTTTCTCCTGTGTGGGGGCAGGAATGCCACAAACAGCCTTTCTGCAGCCGCAGCAGGGACAGGCACCCTGACGTTCCTGCCTTTTTGCTGGCTCCTGTGAGCACAGGGCTTCCTGCTGGGAAAATCCTGCATCTGCTCTGCCTGCTAGGGAGGATTAGCCAGCAGCGCGGGGCTGGATTCTTCCCTTTTCCCAAGGAGGCTCCATTACTTCCAAGGAGGCACCATTACTGTTCCTCCCATGCCCACTTTAGCAATACTTGACCCTCCTGCTATCCAGGACCTACAAAGCATCTTGTCCCCCACCAGCTGAATGATGTGGGTGCATAATACCCTGTGAGGGGTGGCTGGCCAGTGTTTGGTAAGTGTGGCCAATTGGAACTGGGTGTGACAAGGCCAAGGGTCATGTCCAGCACTGCCCCACTTGCTTTCTTGCTCTCCAGGTGCATGTTTGCCTACAAACTGGGCCTCCAGGATCTGCCACAGTCAGTGGCTTTCTTCAGCGCGGTGGATATTGACCAGTGCTTAAGGAAGGAGGTGACCATGAACTGTGTGACACCATCAAATCCCATGGGGATGGAGAAGTATGGCATCCCTCAAGGTGAGTGGTGTCCGTGCAAACTGCCTCCTGTCATCTCCTCTGCACGAGCCTTCCCAGCTTAAGCAGAGCACTTGGCCTAAGTGGGGCCCTGAGGGCTCTGTTCAGCTGAGGCACCTCATGGGCCCCTTGGTTCCTGACACATCATCTGACCTACAGGGCAGCCACCATGCTGGAGCCTGCCCCTTTCCTCAATCCTCGAGCAGTTCATGCTGCTGCTTTCCAAATATTTGTGACAGTGATCAGCCAGGCCTGGCTCTGTTCTCCCACACTTTGCTTTGTGCCCCTTGGAGGAGCCCTCCTGTGCACTTTTAACACAAACCAAATTTCATTTCTTCTTCTCTGAAAGGAAGCACCTCAACAACCTTGTTTTGTCTATTTTTCCCTGCAGACCCAAACTTTTCTCTCTCTCATTCCTTTCCCTCCTTCCCTGCTCTCCCTTAGCCAAGCACAGCTCTGTTCAGAGAACTGCTCTGGCATTGCTGGGTGCTTCCTCAGCAGTCCCAAGGCCTCAAGTCATCCCTATCTGCACTCAATGTAACCCTCCAATTGCTGCAAGCAAATATTTAACTTGTGGGTGGGAAAGCAGCTCCTCCTCACTGTGCAACAGCTCCTTCCTAGATAAGGGAAGAACCTGCCCTCAGATTTGTTCTCCCAGTCACTGCACACATCAGATGCTCTGCCCTTAAGTAACCTTTATTAGGACTCTTACAGGCTAAGGGTGCTTTCAGAAACAGGATTTGTGCTCTGTAGGCAAAAAGGGCACTTTTCACCAAGAACAAGGCAAATTAAACAAGTGCATCACAATCAGGGTCAACAAAAACGTAACAGCAAAACCAGCTCGGGCAGAGGAAGCTGTGGCCTCTCGCTGCTCAGGAAATGCACACAGCAGCTTCAGCTCCAAGGCAGAACAGCTCATGTTCCCATCTCCCTACTAGTGCTGGTTTCTGCATTCTCACCACCACCCAAAACAGAAGTTTGAATAAATTTAGGGCGTTCTGTGCTAGATGCTCTGAACTAAAGCAAATCCCAACCATGGCTCTCTTGTGTTGCACAGTCTGAGTGTACTGCAGGGAACTGACTATCCCCTTGTCTTCCAGGGGAAGCACTGGATATATATCAGATAATTGAAATAACCAAAGGTTCGCTGGAGAAGCAATGACGACACCAGAGTGCCAGGACAATTGTCCAGACCGCGTGCCAAAGCCTCCCTGTCCTTTCAGAAGCAGATCTTTTGGCAGGGACTGACTGATCCCAGTTGCTCCCTTTCCATTTTGCTGTAAGAAGGGATGTTCCTGGGGAAGATTTTGTAGCAGCACATTCAAATAGCAGAGGCACTTCTGATGGCAGCAGCCAGCTGTAAAACCTGAGACAGGGGCCAGAGTCGCTCCCGTGGACACAAAGGAAGAAGGCATAAGTATTTGGCAAGAGAAGCAACAAACCATCATCTCAATATCTGCAGCCTCCAAGACCAAGGCGAGTCCACCATGGAATGGGCACTCTGAGAGGAGGCAGGGGCAGCAACCCCAGTTTATTTTTTTCTCTGTCTCTTCTTTTTGGGTTCCTGGTTCTCATCTGTCTGCTCCGCTGTGCTGCTCTGGAGAGGGGAGGGAGAGAGCAGCCGTAGAGTGTGATTGTTTTTGTGTGAGTAGTCTAAGGAATGTTTACCTAGATCAAGAAGCCAGCTGTGCAGAACAGGATCTAGCTCTTTTTTTCTCACTAACAAAATGACCTGAATATGGGATTCCTGTCAGCCACTGAGACTTTCCCCATGGGCCACCCCCTCCCCAGTTCATGCTGGAACTCAGATCACAGGCTACCAGTGGCACAGGACAGGGACTCTGTCCTGGGTTTTGGCTTATTGAAACACTCAGGAAAATATGGACAGAAGCACCAATAAAAACCTGGACAATCAGCAAAGTAAATTGTTGATTTTTCTTAACCAGCACGTTTGCACTGCCTTCACCAGCACTCTGTAGTAGAGATGGGTCTGAGGAGAATAGGGCCTTGCAGAATTTGCCCTGCCAGGTCTTTATCTACAAAAACTTGCATACAAAACCACTTTGCATCATGCTGCAAAGGTCTGGTCCTGGCCAACAGTTTCACTTCCCCAAGACCAGGGACACAGAGCTGGTGCATGAAAATAAAGGCTGCTCGAGGCAGAGGGCTGGGGTGTAGGGGGTGTTGTGAGAGAAGCTGTTCACTCCTTCCTATCAGCTTAGTAATAAAGTGAGAGCTAACCCAGGGAAGACAAGCTGTTCTAACCTCACACATTCCTGCCCAACTCACAAATACAGCTGGCTTCTAAAGAGGAGGAAACCTCAGTAAAAGCAGCTAGATGAGTTCTGACCTGGTGGTTGTGTGGCTCGTTCTCAGAGTTCTGCTCCTGCAGGGCGCTGTCCAGCACGGACGCGTTGATGCGGAAATCCCGGGAGGTGCTTAACTTCATGTACTGCATCAGGTTCACCTGCAGCAACCAAGGGCAAACCAGGCAGGGAAAACATTAAGCCATGAGCATCTTAAGTTTAGTTTTCTACCCTGCCTAGTCCTTTGCACAGCACTGGGGCAGAGTCCATCACAGTAATAATGCAGGATTGAAGCACAGAGTGGGTGAAGAAGCACCTGCCCCCATGCAGTCCAGGGGCCCATTTGCATTTTCCTAAAAGCCAAGTGATTGCCAGCTACTCTCACTCTCGTATAGGACCTCATGGTACATTTCATGACACAGACTGGGGGACAGTGAGGAAAGCTAGCACGAGGTGTGCATGTTCCTGCTCCACCAGGAACCACAGGTCACAGGCAGGACTGATGTTGGCACGGGCTGGTATCAATGTGGCAACAATTCAGCAGTGTTGGGCCAGGAGCATGGGCAAGGGCTGAAAAGTCCTTACAACCTTCCTAATTTGAGCATTAATAGAGACTTTAACAACAACCCTCCATCATGCCTTTGATCCCACTGTTCCACCAGGTTCAGGTCACAGGTGTCTGCTTTACACTACCTTTGACTTCTTGGAGAGATGGATCAGGAACTTCTCATATTGCTCAATTGCAAAAATCAGGTTTGGGATTGGCTTGGTCTCCCGAAGCACCTTGGCCTGAAATGTGAGAGGAGTGAGATGGGTCAGATTTGGAAGGGCACAATGACACTGTAGCATGACATGAAGACCACAACATTCCCAGTTCACAAAAGAGTCTTCAGTAGCTTTGCTCTGTTCCAGTCCTGCCCCACCCAGCAAGCCTTGCCAGCTTTGTCACTAATTTCAAACTGACTCCCAGGATGGTTCTGCAGTGAGGCTCTCCCATGCATTATTTTGTGCTCTGCCTGCAGTCCACAGCCCTGATATCCCTGTCAGCAGCTCCTTTAGCTCCTTTGCTCCAGCTCTCCCAAGGCATCACAAGCACGAGCCATCCAAGCAAGGAGCACCCTGACGTTTCACCACATTGTCGTCCTGCTTATTTACCACCACTGGTGCTCATTCCCCATGGTGACAGAGTGGTAAAGGACATGCAGCATTTCAGCCCATTTCCATACACTCAGGGAAGAGCTAGGAAGATCGCACTTGTGGCTTTTTTAAACCCTTAACATCACAGGAATGTCTGGGACAGCTGATGAGACACAGGAAATACTGTCTGAGAGCACAAACAAAGGACATCAAGGACCTGCCAGCCTGCTCACTTGCTTCCAAACAAATAATCCAGTCATTTTCAACTGCTTTACTTTAGTGGAATCCATTCCTTCCTTCATCTTTAAATGTACTGATAAAATTAAGAAACACTTAAAGAGGATGCAATATCGATTCCAATAAATTAGCCCGTGTCTGTTCTTCATAGCTTCATAGCTTCCCCAAATGGTAAAAATACCAGACAAGGCAGACCATCCAGATTGACCTTTGTTTCATGTCCATGAGATTTTAAGCTGCATTTAGTGAAGATGGTGTTTTTGGTGGTTTTTGTTGTTGTTGTTGTTGTTGTATTTTGTTTGTGCTTTTTTAGACCTTTTTCTGAAGTTACAGTAGATTGAATTTGATTTTTTCTTAAAGGCCCAAATGACAAATTGTCTGGTGATCTGTAAGAAGCCACCAGGTACCACAAGCCTTGAGGTATATGATCCTGCAACTACAGCCCATGTTCTAATGGAGTGAGTCAGTCTTACCATTACTGTGGAGACTGCAGCAGCTTCATCCTCTTTCTTCTTCTTTTTCTTCTCTTCTACAAAGCTTAAGCTCTCACTGTGGATGTTCTGAAGGAGGATGCCAAAAGATGTATCATTAGAGGGTAAGCAGGGAAGAAAGGCCAGCCAAGAAAGGCCAGAGAAGTCCTTGCTCTAGCCAGCTAACAGCATTACCAGTTAAGTAACAGAAAGGTAGTGATATAAGGATGGAATTAGGCGTGATCTCAAAAAGAAAAAGAAAAAAAGAAAGAAACGAATTTCATCATTTATACATTCAGAAATGTGCATGTATGAAAGAAGTCCCCAGCAGTGTTAGCTCTGCACACCACGACACCTTCCCCAATATATGTTGTACAGTTCTGTGGTCCTCACACAAGTACCCAGTTCCTCTCCAGGCAGCTAAATCCCAGCTCCAGCACTGCAGTCTTTGGCACCCACATTACTTCACGCTGTGATGACAGCAGTTGTTGACCTTTATTTGTCATTGTGGTTAACAGCAGAATTAATCTCATCCAAAAAACCCCACATGAACAGAGGGGAAAATAACCCAGCTAAAACCGAGCTCCTTCCCTGCTCAAGCAGAAATCAGCATGCTCAGTCCCAATGGTGCTGAAATGTCTTATACTATATTTGACAAAGTAAAGCTTGAACTGTAAGAAACTCAGGTCATGTCAAGAAGATTAATAATCCCCACGGGTGCCCGTGTACTGAAGCTGATACACCACTCAGCATCAGAGAGACTGGCTGTGATTCTGCCAGCTAATTTAGGCCTTACCTGTACGTAAGTAATGAATGAGTAACACTGTGGGGTCAGATGGGAACCTGAGAGCTTCACCTGTAAAGGAGCAGAGAGAGAGGCTGCTGTTACTCCTAACTCAAGGCAATGAGGCATTTCCCCAGAAATCTGTTCACACTCACCAGCTTTTCCAGTCTTCCTGGAATGGTGTTTGAGCTGCTGCGGCAAGCCTGGATATACTGCAAGGAAAACAGGAGTTTCTTCTAGGTGTGCTGTTCCCATCCTGTATCCAGGCAGAGCTCAAAGCAGCTCAGACAATGGCACAGTGGGGAGGGCAGGATTTGCAGTTGTCCTCCCCAGTGGCTTGTTATATCCCAAATGCCATGTCTGCATTCCAGAGCTGTGAGAGGAGAGCTCTGGGGCAGTCACCACCTCGTCTCAAAGGAGCTCCACAGGCCTGTGTTTCATGGCCCAGTTCCCCCAGGTCCTACTTCAGGAAATGGGAATGAGTGGCAAGGGCAGGGCTGGTGAGCGCTGTGAGAGCACTTTGAGTGCCCTTCATTGTGCACACAGTTGTGTAGAGGAACCCACAGCACACACTGGAAACAGCAACTCCAAGCCATACAAAGCCAAACTCAGCTGGAGAGAAGCTTTCCTTTTATCTCCACTGGTACAACTATCACTGCACAGAAAGGTCATGAAATTGAGGGGATGAAGGCCAACAGAACAAGGGCTCAACTCCTGCAAGAGATCAACAGCCCCTGAGCACAGCTGCTGCCAGGGGTCACTGTGAGCTTGCTGCAGCAGATGGGGAGAAGGTTTTTAGCTCAGAGGCAGCCCACTGTCAGCAGAGCACACTCACGTGTTTGATGAGGGAGGTGAGAATTGTGTATGTCTTGCTGAGGCTTCTCAGCAGTGTGTCCACACAGCTCCCTGCTGGGAGTGCAGTCTGCACCAGCTCATGATAGACTGTCAGAAGAGTTCCCAGCTGCAGAATTACACCTTTCTCCAGAGCCTGAGTTTGGTTTGATGCCTGAGAGGAGTCTTCTAGAAGAAAGAGATGAATATCTGGTGAATATATATCTAATTAATCCAGTTGTGCAGGTGGGAGGCACAAAAGACCATCTTTGTGTCTGATGTAAAAAGCCCCAGTGGGGCAAGGGGAAAACAGTCACTGGAGAGATTTTATGACAATACCCTTATCTTACTTTGTTCATGTGGAACCAGTTCAAGGGAGAGTTTAACCTGACCTCAGATGATGCTGTCTCAAAATCCTCAAATATCTTTTTGCTCTCTGTCTTTACTTGTTTTTGACAAAGGTGTAACAGTAAGAACTGGACCACTTTCATTACCTGATGTGTCTGATCCCAGACTGGTGAGTTTCTTGATAAGCCAATCCACCTCTTCAAGGACCTTATCCACCTGACCCAGAACCAGTAGCTGAGACAGAAACCAATAACAAAATAGGTTTTTGGAGGAGTCTGGCACAACAGGAACCTGCAAGCTGCTCCAAGCACAGTAGTCCTGGACACTGCAGGTGTCACACACACACTGGGACTCACACAGACAGCTCTGACTCACACAGACAGTGGGGGCTGCAGTCTTGGCATTCACTACGGCGAAATGGCACCGACCCTCCACTTCTATGTCCTGGGCAGAGGAGAGAAAACAAATTCTGGTGAGTAAAACTTGAACTGCTGTCATGTAGTCTGCACCAGAGATGCACTCAATTCTGACAGCACTATGTGATGAAGAGCTCAGCTGCTCCTGCATCATACCTGATCTATATCTCCCAGGCAGGCATGGATGTCTTGTGCAAGTTCCCGCAGGAGACCGACAGGGCTCTTGTAGAGAACGTGGACACTGAAGAGCAGAGACAGCAAACCCTTGCAGCAAGAAATGTCCTCTGTGGGGAAGAAAAAGTGACACAGTGCCAGGTGCAGAGCTTGCCTAGCTACTTAGGAACATCAGACATCCAGTGAGGGAAAGTCTCAAATTCAGTATGGATTCAACAGTAGGTGAAAATCCTATCAAAATACCCCAGCTACAAAAGCAGGGTTTAAAACATCAGGCATCCCATATAATAGTGCAAGGGGAACTATGGCCCACTGGAGCTGTTGGGTCATAGAAAAATGATGACCAAAAGCACTGAGGAAGTGCAATACAAATCCTGGCAAGAGTACTGTCTTTCCAGAGTATAAATCCCAATTTGAGCCTAAATAAAAAGGGGGAAAAGTCAAGTATGTGAGTGGTTTCCTTTCCTTCAGAAATGCTAATAATTTTAGAGATGGAGTTGCCTCTCTGATACTTGTAGTTATGATCACAATGTTGTGGCAATCTGCCACAGAATGGGACCTGAATGTATCTTGAAGAGGTAAAACCAGGACAGAGCATGTAAGGGTCTAATATCAGACCTGACACATCACATCTAAACATGCTCCTCAAAGCTTACTTACCAAGAGCATTTTCTTTGCAAACTTTGACTGTCCAAGTCAGGAACTGAAGGAACTATTTAAGAAGAGAAAAGATACCATGACTTTGAAACAGCATTCAAAACACAAAACTACTACTAATAATAAAAATTTGAGACAATGAATCACAGCAGAGGAAGATGAGTAGAGAACCCAGCTGTGCTCTGTGAAGTTCCACAAGGGACACTTAGCCTACTAACAAGTCAAAAGCTGAGACTCAGGACAGGGTAACGGCTATACATTTCCTTGGACAGAGTAACAGCTCCATTTAATTTAAAGTAAATGATGACTCCAGACTTCTGGCACAGTTAGTGCAGTTCCTAGCTTGTAAAATTGGGGCACTTTAGAAAATGATTCCTTGCATGGAAGGAATTCGGCACTCAGCCAGTTTGGACTGGACACAAGTCTGCTGGCCTTTTTTGCCTCTGCTCCCATGTGGAGGCCACACCACAACTAGGCTATGTTAGGAGTCCCTGCTCATGCAAACAAATCATTCAGGTGCCTGAAGGCAGGATCAGAATGTGCAGGAGTGGGATGGCAAGACAACTTCCTCTGAAGTGTCCTTGCAGGTGTGTGACAGGAGAGCCCTTCACAGTGTAACTGAACTGCCCCTTTGACCTGGTGTGGTCTGTGGGAGGAGGCAGGACACACAGGTCAGAGCCCACAGATGCCAACCCCACCTGATAACCTGCTTCCCACACCTCTGGCTATGACACCCAGCCACCAGGTGAAGGCTGAGGAGTACCTGCTGCGAGGCTGGATCCAGGAGTTTGGACAATGTGGAGAGAACAGTGATGAGTGACTGTGTTTCCTTGGCATTGAAGTCATCTTCAGCACTGCTGAGCTGGTTCACCAGGGACCTCTGGGTTAGGGGAAGGAAAACACTCCCTGAGTATGAATATGTGTTGCATAAGCAAATAACCAGAAGCTGCAAGCAGATAAAGGGATCAGCAGCAAGGAGAATGACAAAGAGTACAAAAACAGGACTCTTCTCAAGAACAAGTGCTGATTTTTGATAGGAGTGCTTACATACAGCCTGCATATGGTCAGTGTGACTTTTAGAAAACTTGGGTAAGTTTATGCTGCACTGAAGAACCTAGAGTTCTGTAAATACACATGCACGTCCACCCAGCTCTGTAGGACACTCTGAAACTTTCCTTAGGGATCAGAAACTTTTCTGAACTGCTAGTGAATCAGTGCCACAGTTGCTATCACATACTCAACCCTGTGGTCAAGCAACAGAGAGCTAGCAGTGTTTCCTGCCAGAATCCCAAATGCTTTGGAACACTTGCAGCACACAGTGGTACTCACCTGAAACTGTCGGATCTGGAAGGCAGCTTTCTCTGTGACATTAATATCCGTTTCTTCTGCGTCACCATCAGTAATATCTGGCAGAGACAGAGAGGTGCAGAAAAAAAGCTAAATGCCAAGAGCAGAATACAGGATTTATTTCCAAAAGTGGGAAAGACTGCTCACAGCTAGAGGAGGAATACAGACTGCAGAACCATGGTGAGCCGAAAAACATGTTAAAGGCAAACTTCAAATAGATGAATTATGTATCAGACCCCAACTATCCTCTGCTGACAGACTGAGAGCTCTATAAAGGCAGGTAGAATATATCTCTAGAACTTGTCTCTGGTGTGAAAATCTGTGACTAAGCCCACCCCGTTACTGAGAGACAAGAACCAGACCCATCTCTCCCTAGTTATGGATAAAGGATATGCTGAGTCCCTACCTGCCCACACATGGGCTGGGACCTGGAGGGTAGAAACCAGAGCAGAATTGTACCATGTGCCTACCCAGGGCTTGCAGAAACTGGGGGATCCTGGCAGAGTACAGCTGCTGCACCGTGCTGAAGATCCGCAGCAAACCTTCCAAGCACAGAAGTGAAATGCTTTTGCCTTTCTTCTTCCCTGATTCTTCAACAACAGTGGGAATTGAAGTATACCTCCAAAGCAGAACCCTGTGGGATGGGAGATGAGATTTACTCCAGTAAAGCTGGCTGCACAGAGCAAGAACTAGATCTGCTCTTAGGATCACATTTTTAATATAACTAAACTGGAAGGTCTTTTACCTATAGAAAAAGGGTGGGGGAAGAGATCTTTTTAAAGATGATTTTATTTCAATGTCAGCAAAACAGCTACTGCACTCTTCCTGCACAGCTAAATAATTTAATTCTTTCCAGGTGCCAAGGGACCTTCCAATCCCATTTCAAATCCATCTTTTCACACTCATTTCTTCCACCCTGCTTTCCCTCTTTCTCAGACTACCCTGACCACTGGTGTCAAATCTGCCAGTGACAAAAAGAGCTTTTCTCGTGGCAGTTTGTATCTGTGAAATGTCAGAATTCACTACAGGGCTCTCTATAAATAAAATCAGAAAGGTAAAGGCAGACAAAGCAAAGTAAAAAGCTGTGAGGAAAGCAAAATTGTTTGGCCCAAAGAAGACTTTTCTATTTGTAGGCAAACATCTTTTTCCTGCTTCCCTAACCCCACTTCTTCCCTTTTTTGTTCCCTCTCCTTTCTTCTCATTAGTTCTGTTGCCTGCACAGATGATCTTATTCTGTTTCAATGTCCAATCACGCAAAACATGTAGCTCACATGTAGTCCTAATGACTGCAACAAAAATAGCCTCTATTATTTGGGGTGAGACACAAAACCGGCATTATGCATGGCAGGGGTAATTTGCATTTTGTGCTCTCTGCTGACTGGGCTCTGAAAAGACCCCATGCAGATATGACCTAGATTCCAAAAGACATTTACATGGTTCACATTCTTGGATTTCCAAAGGATTAGGTGCGTGAATGTCTTCAAGCATCTTGCAGAAGTCCTAAACAAATGCTTTCTAAAGCTTGTGTCCCTCATACATCTGTTTTGTTCTGTAGCTCGAAGTGAATTTTAACTTTCCTGCATTCCAGAGGCCTCAAGAATCCAGCCTGTAATCATCTTACCTTCTCTATGACAATAAGTGATGAACAAGAAGTCAGAAACAGGCTGAAAATGTTTGATGGCATTTGGTTCTTCCAGGCCGAGTTATTAAAGCTGTACCACTCACTATGGCACAGAAACTGTAGTGCCTCCCCTTGACTTCTCAGGAGCACAGAAAGGCAGTGACCTCAACCCAGCAACAACAACAGTTTGAAACAGTTATGGACTGCATTCTTCTTCCAAAACCCTACCTGAGAATCAAAAATCCCCCACACGCATTGCTGGTGTCTCCACATGCCACACTGACTCACTGTGTGATTTTGCAGAGGTTCTGGAACATCTTCTCCGGATTTTGTCCGTCTGGTCCGTCCGTCTGTCCCGTCTCCTCCAGCTGCTGCACCTTCTGCAGAGCCACACTGACAGCGTAGCGCAGGAACTCCGTGCTGGAGCGCAGCACAGCCAGGCTCTCCTCGTGGCTTTGGGCATTGTCCCTGCAGGACCAGAACTGTCAGAGAAGTGGGGATGCACAGAGGAAGCTCAGGGATGGCCTATGAGATCCAAAACTTAATTTGCAAATAAAATCTCTGGCTGAACTGAGGGTGGAAAAGACCCTTTGTTTTGGTAGCTTGTAGTGAACACTCAGAGGATAAAAGTTGCACCAGCCTTTCCAAGCACACCAACACAGGCTTTGAATGGATGTCTGGCTCTGCTCCACAGAGGACTGGACACCTTCTCACCTGAACAGAGCTGTGAGCAGAGTAGATACAAAACCCATGGACAGGAAGCTCCGTGCAGTTTTGTTGCTCAAGGCAGATTTGTTCTTTCCAGCTTTCTCCCTCAGGATTTCAGAGAGTTTGTTGTAACATGTAAACAGGCCTAGGACATCCTCAAACTTGTTCTTACTGCAATAAAATAGTAGAAAGCATTAATGGAGAAAATGTATTCTTGGAGTTTCCCATTTGAAGCTTCAGCTGCCAAATTACACGACACTGACTAAATGATGAAACCTATTACATCTCCCTGCCTCCCTAAAACTGCATACCTCACCCAATTCTCCTCAAGCTGCTCTTCTCCAAAATGTCAGATCCCATCTCCCACAAGACATGACATTCCAAAGGAAAACAGTCCCTAAGGCTCTGTGAGTAGCTGTGCCACAAGGCACTCACGCTCAGATCACTGATTCTGTGTTGGCACTACCATCCTGTGCCTGCAACGAGGCTGTACTCCAAAGACCTGGGCAAATAATAGCACAGCTAGTGCTAGAGGGCAAGATTTAATGTTTTACCTGAAATTCCCAATGTTGAAATTGTACTCAATCAGAACCTCACAAATTCCCATCACCTGAATGGCATAGATGTTGTTTTTCACACCGACACCAGAAGACAGCGAAAAATCTGCTGATTTATCCTGAGAGGTAAAGGAAACAAGTGAAAAATCTTTTCAAAACCTGACAAGAACTCGGCATCTTCTCCCACTGAGTCAAACTGAAAATCTGATTTACCAGTTCAAAGTCTTCCAACTCGCTCTTGATCATTCGTCGTGTGACAGATTCTAACATCTCTTCAAAGTTTTGCTCAAATCCCACACCCTCCTCCTCCTCCTCGTCATCTTCAGCTCCTCGGCACAGATGCACAGTGCTCTTGTACCAGGCAAGACAGTGCTGGATGCAGCAGAGCAGGTGGGCCTGGAGGAAGCAGCCACACAGTCACACTCAGCCTCTGAGCTGGAGGTCACTGGCAGAAGAGGACATGGGCCAGACTGTCATGGTGGGATGTGAAGAGCTGTAGCTGCCTTTGTAACTGCCTTGAGTCTTGAGGATATGCCTCATTCCCAAACTGAGGGGATCAGCAATCTCACATAAAGCTACTCATTTCCAGCCTCAGACAGTGCTCTCTGCCTGAGCTTTTCTAGATGGGATGTAAAGACTTAACTCCCACTGCTCCCTCCACCCAGCCACCTCAGGTACTGAAGGAGATGGAAAGGGAATTTCGAAAGGGACTCTCACTCTAGCTGAAGTGTCTGTGCCCTTCCTGGGTGTGGTACTGCACACAAGCTTCCTTAGGGGAAAACAAAATGATTAATTTGAATTGGTTCCCTTGGAAATCCAACAAATCGTTGAGGTGTCATCTCCAACAATTTCAAAGGAGCAAAACCAAAGGACAAATTCTTCCCCCTGCTACACACACACTGCACAACTATTTTATGTGGAATTAAGTTAAAGGAGGGAAAAAACCCTGCAGGGTGAGCTCAATAGAGTATAACAAAAGAACACTATTCCTAGAGCATTTTTCACACAGGTCCCCACAGCCACTATGCTTGGGGAGCTCTAATAAATAGCCTGAGGCAGGGGTGAGATGCCCAGCTCTGTTGCTATTAAAAGAATTGCTCCAGGCTAGAAGAGGCTGAAGAAGCACAAGGTATTCAGCTCATGTAAGACAACTAAAATGCTAGTAACAGATGAGCTTGCAGCTGTGGCCAACCAATATAGCTCTTACCAGTGGTTCTTGCAGAAAGATTTGATCTCCCTGAGCCATAATACATCCCTCCAGTTTGAGTGGAGGCAGGAGGTCTGGCTGGGGCAGGTAATATTGCTTTATCTGTCACAGAAAACAAGAAATAAAAATAACCAGTTACTTGGTAACTGAGCCTCTTAGGATGTTTGAAAACGGAGTACAAGAATCTTTGTACCCCATTCTAGAGAGCAAAACCTGGCACTGTGATAAGGGGACTGTACAAGTACATGAGCCACGTCATCTGCTCTGCTGGTGATTAAAATCCCTTCTTGAGCTGCTCCTGTACCTCAGCCAGGACACGTCAGTGCCCTAAGACAAGATTAGCTGACCACTTGCTGTTGTGTTGGCTCAACAAGTAACATCACTTGCACCCCACCTGCAGTGTTAGCCCTCCTTTAAACAGTGAGGATCAATAGCTGCTTCTATTATAGAAAGTTATAGATACATAATGATGCTATAAAGTTTTACACCTTTACACCAACTTTAATATTAAGTGCCCTCTGTTACCCAAAAGCTGTCTTGGCTCTGTTCATGTTCCTTTCTCAGATCCTATACTGTCATGGGAAAGCTGGAATTAGTCAGCATGAACTCTTTGGATGATTAAAGGGAAGAAAATTACTTGTCTCAAAGAAAGCACAGCCTGTCCAATGGATTGAGGAAATGTGATTGTCTTGTTGCCATGAGCAACACTGCTGGGGGATGAGTTAATCCTCCCAGATCCTACATGGACTTGGGTATTCTCCCGAAGGGAGGACAGCAACAATAATTACTGTGTCAGCACATATCCTTGGGGAACTATGGGAGGGTAAATGCTGTGCACTGCTAAAGTACAGGGAGAGCACAAAGAACTTCTCTGGGCTCACACTTTCCACAGCACCTAATAACTGAAGGGCTGGAAAGAGCTCCAAGAGATCCTTCCTCTTCCACCCTATGGCAGGAAATGAACCCATCTCCAGACATTTACCTAGTCTGCTCTCTCAGCATAGCAGGGGTTTGAATGCCTCTTTAGGGAAGTGTCACAGCACTCAAACATCTTTCCAATGTGAGGGAAAACGATTTCCCCAATATTTAACCTGAATTGTTTGCCATACTGGGTGAAGTGCAGAATTCTGAAGAGTCCCTGCAGCCCCAGCATGGAGCAGGACTTTACCTGGGACAACAGTGTTTCCATGATAGAGCTGGCCAGCTGGGAGTTCCTGCGAAGGACATCATAAAAGCCCTGGAGACAGGAAGGAAGGACAGGTTGGCTGACACAGCAGAGAAAATGAACCACAGGCAAAATAAGTTGGTGTCATAAGATTGCAACAACACTTGGGCACCGCAAGGAACCATGAGGAAGTAACAATGTGCTCAGTGTAAAACTCCATACCTGGCAAAGCAAAGGCACCACAGAAAGAAGGTATGAATCAGAAAAAGTATGAATTTCCTCACAGGGGCCCTCTCACAAGCTGTATCTCCCTAGCAGCGGTGGCATCAAGCCCAGAGTGACTTTCACTGCTATTTAATGCTAGCACAAGATCCAACTTCAAACTGTGAAACCCTGCTTCAAAGGCAAAACAAGCCAGTGGGGAAACTGTAGGAGGCAACAAATCCTGCAGACTGAGAAAACTCAGAGGATGGATAAAGCAAGCACAAGTTTTCTAGCAACAGTGACAAATACACCCAGAACTTGCAGATCATCAAAGGTCCATCCAACCCAAGACAAGAAGGAAACAAAACCTCTCTGACCTGTACAGTTTTTTTTTTCCTCAAGGTGGTACCCCATGGTTATAACACAACCTAAGATATGCACCCAAAAATGGCCCTTTATAAAAGGCCTATCACAACAGACCTAAGGACAGCCAAGCTTTTATAGAAACTTGGAAAGGAAGAGCAGAAAAGACAGATCCCTGATGCAGTCTCTAAGGAAGTTTCTCCATGCTCTGCATACAGGGTTTTCTTTGGAGCCCATAATTAACTCTCAACAGCTCCACATCTACCCAATGCCTGTTATACCCCTCCTCCTCCTCACAGGGCATCAAGCATCCTTCACATTCCCTAGCCCCTACCACAGCAAGACAGACTTTGACATATTTTTGCTCTTAAACAATGCATGAGCTGAAGAAGATACATCAACGTGTCTTTGAGTTTATAATGGTCAAAAAAACCAGCAACAGAAAGAGTGAAAACATATTACACATGTCCCATGAAGAACAAAACTGAGCTGAAAGGCTGTTTTTCACAATAACATGCTTGTTATTTACCTGAGGCTACAGAAGAATCAGACCACAGAAGAGCTTGTGGCTGTTTAAGGGATGGAAGAAACCATGTTTACCTCATACAGCATGAGTCGAACGTCTGCTTGCTGGCTCAAACATCGCCTCAGGCTGCCCAGGATTTCTAGGCAGAAGGCCTCATTAGCTGCAGAATTATAGCAGGCATGAACATCTGCCTGGACCTGAGAAGGAACATTAGTCACGTTATACTGGTTACAGTATTACAACACAGGAGCAAGGTGGCAAGGGTCTGGCCCCTGAACAATCACTGAGATAGTCCTTGTGCTGCCAGGCTCCTCATCATTGTCATGGAGCAGTGGGAATGCTCCCCAGAGCACTGGTGCTGTAAGAGAGAATGACTCTGAGAAGCAACATCTCTAGGCCAGCTTCTCTTTGCACATTGCACTTCCTAAGGCTTTCCTTACAGGAAGGAAATCCTTACTGGATTTCCAGGACTAATCCTTACTAAAGCTGTATTTCCATTCTGGGGGAACACTTCCCTTTTGAGTTGTTTCAAACAGTGAGTATTAGACACCAGACTGTCCC
Organism: Leptocoma aspasia; assembly: GCA_013399835.1. Classification (NCBI taxonomy): domain Eukaryota; kingdom Metazoa; phylum Chordata; class Aves; order Passeriformes; family Nectariniidae; genus Leptocoma; species Leptocoma aspasia. Next base: position 148,222 of record VXAX01000072.1, on the reverse strand, counting down.
ATGTGGCCACACAAGGACTGCAGAACAGCACTCACCTGAGTGGCACCAATGGCCTGGCTGCACTGGGAAGAGGACAAGCTGCCCAGAACCTTAAAATTTCTTAACAGGAGCAAAAAGCCAGCGACTGCAGCTTTACGAGCATCGAGCTGCCTGGGAATTGGGACAGGAAAGAGGGTTACATAAGGAAACATGGAAGCAAGAAGCTCAGAAGCACATAAAATATCAACTCAGCAGTGAAAAAAGGCCACAAATACAGAGTTGACTGGGCCCTGTACAACTGTATTTCCCAAAAGGGCAGTACAGTCCCAAACAGTCAAGAGCTGGGCAGTTTGCTGGAAACTCCTCTGCTCTACACTCTCACAATTTTCCATCTCCTTTCTGTCCTTACAATGCTTGCACTCAGGGACAGCTCAGGCCAAGACCTAAGTATTAAATAAATATCCCTTGAAAGCTGGGAGAGTGTCACAGACCTCAGAGTTGGAAAATTCCTAATAAAAACCTGGTGTTTTGCTTTACTGATAGAAACACCAAAGTCTTTCCCAAGACCAAGTCCCTTGCTTTGAAAAATAATCCTAAATTTTGAATTCTGTATTCATAACCAGGCAGCCACTGGCCAACAAAATCCAGTCTACAATCACAGCAGGATGGTTTGCTCAAAGCATGACCAAGACAACACCTTGTAAGGGATCAGAGGGAACGTGGCAGTTCAGCATTCTGATCAGTGGTTCCTTCCAGACCCTCCCTGGATGTATTCAGCTGTGCTAGACACATGTTGGAATTAATTTTAATTTTGCCTATGTATTTGGAATTCCCAACAACTTTTTGAACTTGAAAAGCCCATTCATTCAGATGGGGGCTGGGATTTGTGTCTCAGTTCAGTGGAGCTGTGACTGTACCACAATTCCAGGCTAAAGGGACAGGAGATGTCACTATCTAGTTATGGGAAGAACACTGTAAGAAGATACTTAGCCCAAAATAAAAAATACTTCTGCTCCAAAACCACAAATGAGTTGTAGAATTTTTTTCAAAGAATCCCTTCTCCAGCTTACCTGGAAAAGATAGCTTTTTGGAGAACAAGTATCAGGGAGTCCCTCACTGACATGCTGACTTTGAGCAGAGGCTGGAAAGGAAAATAACCTTTGGAGAGAAAAGCACTAAGGCATGCCAAGCCCTTGGGGCATATGAGCTCATCTTCCTCAGGTCCATCTGGCCCTGCATTTCCAGTACTGTCATCAGTACAGTAGGAAGACCAAAACATTTTAAAATAGACAAGAAAACCCATAGAGCTGTGGCAGTGAGACACCTTAGCAGGTTAGTGAGGACACAGTGCAAGGGCTTAGGAAAATAACTGTTATCCCCAGGTTGGACAAAGCAGGTGAAAAGTTAAAACACCAGGGCAATATCTCAGCCCAGGCAAAGAAGAATACTGACATGGAGCTTGGAAGGAGAAAAATCAACGTGACAGCTACAGCTGTTCAACTAAACACTGTAGACTTAGTTTTCTACAGAGTGTAGCATCTGGGCATCTTCCAGATGAAAGGTCAGCACAGAGCAGTTTTGGTCCCATGCCAGACCACACCATATGCTTTTTGCTAGAGGGCACATGCAAATCCATGCTTGAAGAACAGTTCCATGCTACACAGAACAACCCACAGCAGAGAATGAAGGCTTATTTCATGAGGAGGGTTATCAGATCATGCATATAATTGTGGCCCAGAGCTGTCACTGGAATTAAAATAGCAAGGAGATCCACAGAGAAATGCCAAGTTTTACCTGTACTGCCCGGAGAAGCCCTTGCACTGTGTCAATGGGCAGAAAGGACAAATTGTCAAAGGTCTCTGTGACTTTGGAGGATGAAGTCTGAAGGACGAGAGGAGCAGACACAACAATATTGGACAGCAAGTCTGAAAAATAAAAGGACAAACAGAACAGCTGATGCCAAGGGGCCAGTAAAGCCTGAGCAGAAGATGTCTGTAGAGCTAACAATTATAGACTAATCAAAAACCTTCCATGACACAGAGGTCATGACAAAATGAGCATCGACAAACTGAGTCCATTGCAGACACCAAGTGTTAAAAATACTCCCAGCCCAGCTGAAGGGCCTCACCCCACCAGAGGGCACTGAGATGCAAGGGAAGAGGCTGCAGCACTGACATCCCAGCAGCCCCAGTGGCTCCCAAGCCCAAGGACGAGGAGAAGGCAAGGCTGGGAATGTGGAACAGGCAACTGACTGATGATTCTGATTTTTTCTGTGCGTCAGCTGTTCCATGGCAACTGCCTGCAAACATATTTTTCACCTGTGATGAATACAAGGCAATCTGATGCAGCTGATACCTCAGTCAGAGGAGAAGGAACAACTGATTTTCTTGGCTTCAGGTCAGTTCAGAGACCAAATCACATCCTGGGCTGCATCAAAAGCAGCTTGGCCAGCAGGTGTAGGGAGGGAATTCTCCCCCTCTGCTCCACTCTGGTGAGAAGCCCCTTGGAGTACTCTGTACAGCTCTGGGGTTCTCAGCACAAGCAGGACAGAGACCTGTTGGAACAGGTCCAGAGGGGCACAAAAATGCTGAGGGCTGGAGCACCTCTGGTATTGAGAAGGGCTGAGAGAGTTGGAGTTGGTCAGCCTGGAGAAGCAAAGACTTTGGGGAGACCTTGTTGTAGCCTTTTGGTACTGAAATGGGGTTTATAAGATGGGGACAGACTTTTTATCAGTAGCTGTTGTGATAAGAACAGGGCTAATAGTTTCAAACTAAAAGAAGGCAGATTCAGAGTGGATAGAAAGAAGACATTTTTTACAGTGAGGGTGGTGAAACATTGGCACAGGTTGCCCAGAGAGGTGGTGGATGCCCCATCCCTGGAAACATTCAAGGTCAGGCTGGATGAGGCTCTGAGCAACCTGGTCTAGTGGAAGATCTCCATGCTCATTACAAGGCAGTGGAATAGATGACCTTCAACAATTCTGTGATTCTATAATGTGTTTTGAGGAGCTGTGTTGTGACTGTCCAAAGAGCAGAGCACATTTCTCTCTCTTTTCTGTTACCTATGAAGTGGCTGACAGGAGATGCTGCTTTTGTGAGGACTCTGTTCAGGACCTGCTCAAGAATATCACTTCTGATGGGCTCATGAACCTGAATGAGGAAGAACAATAAATAAAAATCAAAACCTTTAAGATATTCCTGTACTTCACAGCACAGGCATTGTACAGTACAAAGCAAATCCAGATCTGACAGGTAAGCAAGGATGGTGACCAGAAGTCCACTTTCAGATAAATCCACACAGATTGATTCAGATTTCATCCCAGGACAATCAGAACCAGCACATGAAGGCACACACAGTACACTCAGAACATCATGGTTTCCATCATCTATGGGATGAAAATTTACCAATTTGGTGAAGATGAATGGGTTTCAATCCCACCTTGTCAGATTTTATTTGTACCTCTGAATTTCTCTACCTCTGCAGTTTCTTTGAAACTGCAATAGGGATTACACAAGTATCATGACAGCTGGAACAGATTAGTATTAGATCTTCAAGAGGATGGCCTCTTCCAGCTAGAAAGGGTCAAATAGGAGACAAAATCTAATATTGTTTGCAAAACATTCACAAGGGATATGGCAGGCAAGGTTTTGACACCATTTACCAGGATAGAATAAGAACAGAGTTGTTCACCCCCCATAAAAAAAAAAAAAAAACAACTTCTCCAAAACCTACATTACCTTAAATGTTTCCAGCAGGATACTTGCTCCCAGTCTGCAAGCCTGCTGGGCTGGCATTTTTGAAAGGCCATAACTGTTATCAGCAGCTTTTCCTCCAAAGGGCTTTTTTGGTTCATAGGATTCCATTAGGCTGAAGCCAAGATCCACCAAGCCCTGAGTAACATGGTCCCAACCAAAGGCACTGAGGAAAACATTAAACAGATAAGGAAAGAAACAATTTAGTCATAGGAAAGTTTAGATTAGAGCAGATTTTAGATTCTGCAGTCATTTCAGGGTCCAAAGCAGCAGTGAGAGACACTTGATGGCAGCAGGGAAGATGACAGCCCTCACAACCCTGTGACTGTCCTTAGGCTGAGGGGCAGGTGCTCAGCACATCTCTGCAGTCCTGGTTCTCCACCAGAATTCCCTTCCAGCCCAAAGGTTTCCTCACCACCAGGAATGACATGCCCTCAGGTCTGACTGAAAATAACAGCAGGCTACAGCTGGGATGCACGAGTACCCTACTGATGTCAGGATCTTCAAGTTGGAGAAAAAGAGAAGAGGAATGCCTCTCATCAAACTAAAGGACACCTGGTGACAGACCAGAGCTATCCCACAGGATGTTTAAAGGACTAACCAGTGAACCAGATTAAAGAGTGAACCTATTCCTCATCCCTTGAGCAGGACACAAACTCCAGCCAGCAGCATGACTCACACTGCAGATTAGGCCCTGATCAGTTTAGTCCTTTGTACCACCAGACCCTGAGATTTGAGGTAGAAGGAGCAGATTTACACAGCCGCATGTTGTTGGTTTTTTTTTAATTCTCTAACATAAAACTGGGATAAAACCTTTGGATTTTGACACTGATCCCTGCCGGCACATGGTCAGAAGTATTTAGCATCCCAGAGTGTTTTAACAAAGCTGAAACTCTCCCCACTCCTAAAGTTCATTGCATGTTCTGCAGCACGTGGCAGCAACTCACCTATTTTGCACCACTTCCAGAATGACAGCAGTTATATCATATTGTTGAGGAAACAAATCCTGCAGAAACTTGGAGGCCTGAAGGAACTGCAGGTCCTTGCAGCTTCTTGTGATGGATGTTTTCAAGAAATCAAATATCTGGAACATAAAATCATTAAGTGTGAGGAAATGATCTTTGAAATGGGACCTGTATAATCTTGGGTATGTTCCAGTAAGAGCACCAGCCAGACACAAGTTCCACAAGCCTGCCAAAAATCTTAACTCACTTCTTTGTCAGGACAAATACACCAGTCTCATTAAGTGCCTCAAGGAGAGTGACTTGCTGCCAGATGCTCTTCATGTGGCCACCACAGAGCCAAAACATTAGAAAAATAGACTGCTTTTCTTCTCATCCTACAATACCGACCCACAGGAATCACTACTCTGGAAAATTGTGATATTGCTCTGGGGTCTTTTACAGTGTTCAGTAAAGTACAGCACACCACTGATCTAACTGCCTACCCACGAGCATCCTGAAACCATTTCAAGCCTAATTCTGATGGGATTTTGACCTAACCATGCTTTCTTTCCTTTACAGGGAGTGCAGAGTGCATCCCCAGGGAAGCTCTGCAAGCTTATCAAGCACATACCTGCTCTTGCAGTCTGTGTTTTACAGCAACTGACAGCAGAAGAGCCACGCTGAAGGGACACAGGGCTCTAGCAGGGTCCTTCTGTTGCTCAGTCTAGGAAACAGCAAGGAGCAGTGAGAAAACTTGTTATCTTCAACTGAAACACCCTGGAATTCAGGAAGCCATCAGGCAAGTGTCTCTTCAAACACATCACAGCATTTGCTAAAGAGAACATGACTGAAATAATAAAAATTATTAAATCCCATGTCCAGATAACAAACTAAGTTTTTAAACCCACTTCAGTATCTTCAAGAACAGTGGCTGCTCCATCTTTGCCATACCTTCAGATGTCTAATTAGCTCCTCACCCAGGTCCTGGTCCAGGTTGATGACAGAAACAATGTGGAGAATAACGGTGCCTTCCACATGGCGGAGCTGGTCCAGGGGCATTGTGGCCACCTCAAGGTCCACTGACCTGTAAGTTTTACCAGAAAATAGCAAGCCATCCAAAGCCAGAAGTCATTCCTTATGGATCAGGAAGGATGTTCTTGTAAAAGGTTTAACTGCCCAAATTCAAGGAGCCCTGGGCAGGACCAGTGTGACTACAAATACCCAGGTAGTAAAGAGAGGGGGTGACAGAGCAAGAACTTACTGTGGAACCCCCTGCTCTTCTTTCTGTCTCTTATCCAGCTGATTGAAAAAACTGATGATTCCTTCCAAAACAGTCTTCTTACTGCCCTGCAAGGCAGGATGCTACATTAAGCCATTGTAGGGCCTGCAGTATCCCAGAGAACAATACTCAATTCCCACACCTATCACAAATCTCAGGGTATCCTTCATTTCCCTCCATAAATTGCTAAGGCAGGTGAGCACTCCTGTATGGCTCATTTCCAGATTTCCAGTTTTCATATTTCTTTTGACTGCACTCATTTCTTTTGACTGAATTATCAAATAGCTGGAAGAAACTCAAGCTCTCACATGTTCTGATTGTCTTTTTTTTTTTTGAAGTTGTTATTAATTAGAAAGGATCCTTTATGTTTTAATCAATTGGGAAGGCTTTTAAATTCCTAACTTAAATCTAACAATCCATTTTGGCCAGTGGATCCAAATGACCCCCTATAACACACATATAATTTGTCTTTGGATCATTTTGGCATTGACTTGGTCACAAATGAAGCAAGGAAAAGAGCCAGATCACCCTGTCAAAGGGCAGAGATGTCCCTGGCAGTCTTTGCTCTGGAGAAGAGCACAGGAGATGACACATTCCCAGTACAAGTCAGACTACAGCCCAGTAGACAATCACAGTGCACGAGCTATTATTGTTGCATGCAGGTTACAGAGAGTGAGCAAAACCACACTGAAAAAAAAAACAATCCTCTCTGCTGTCTGCTAGGTCTGTGCTCATCCCTTATTCCCCAAAGGTTTGCTTCTTTTCCCACAAGGAAGAACAAGATCCCATCTTTTCTGAGCAGACAGCTTCTTCAGGCTAGAGGGAGTTAGAGGAAACAAAACCTACTGGTGTTCTGTTGTGTCCCTACAGCATGGTTTGGGAACAATCAGAATCCCTGCCAAAATCCAGACTATAGATCATCCTGGACATTTTTTTCCTGATGGAATAAACCTGGGGGAAATCCAGCTCCCATGAGCTTTTACCTTTGCAGAAAGCAGTAGCAGCTGATAGACCAGAGGGGGAATTTCCTGCAGGTCTAATTTGGAGAACATCCTAAGGACCTTTTCCACCACAAACTGCAACTCCTCTCCTGATAGTGGAATATCTCTGTTGAATTAAAGATTTTTTTTTCATAAATATATTGTTTATTTGCCAAGGTTCATTCACACATGGGAATAAAAACCATGATGCCATGCCCAGATGTGTTTTGCATCCAAATGGATCTGGTGTGGATGCTCACTGACCAACCACCCATGGTGCTTTGCCTGGTGTGGTCAGACCTCCTATTTGTACTTGCCCCAAAGTGCTTATGAAACAGGACACAGACAGGACCATGGCACAAGTCAGTGATGAAGAGAAAAAGAATTACCTGAACATGTTGGCAAGATGTATTACACACCGAGGATCCCACCTGGTAAAACAAAGATATGTTGGAAGACTGAGATCATGCAGGATTATCATTTAGCTCTTCCCTCCTACACAATTATTCAATGTCACCATTTCCCTGTTGTGTTCTGATACTAAAATTAGAAGCCAGATTTCCAGCAGAAATCATCAGCACCAATCTAACTACCCACATTTCCATAGTTCTGAACTGCCCCAGCCCCTTTAATAACAAATGCCAGAAAAGGAATAAAAAACAAGCACTTCCTGAGACCAGTTCATGCAACAGTCTTACAAGATCTGGGAACAGGGTGCTCCTTTGCTTTCCCAGCTACAGAAGACACTGTCACAGAGGGCACAGATTCAAGGATGACAGGACACACAGCCCATGGTGATGCCTTTTTCCAAGCACAATGTTTTGCCATGTTACCAAGACCTGCCAGACATACATACTTGCTGGAGCAGAGGGTATTTATCAGCTGTTTCTTAAACTCTTCCCCATTCAGTTCACCTGAAAAAGCAGAAGTCTTAGGAGTTGATTCCAGAGGAAGGGAGGACAAGCTGCAGAGAAGGAGCTGATAGGGGTTACCTTTCCCATAAGCCAGGTTCTCCTTTGAACTGGCCAGTGCTGTGAGAACAGTGGAAAACAGCTCCAAGGATTTCCCATTGGTCAGGCTGCCCCCCTTAATAACATCCACAAACAGGCTGGCAAGCTCTGCTAACGCGTGGCCTGGCAGCTGGCGGGCCTGGGAGAACGTACAACAGGAGAGAGCCTGAGGCACTACACAGAATTCCACATATACATCCAAACTGTCACCAAAACCCAGCAGAAGACAGAATTTATTACAGGAAAATGCTCCCATTAAAGGAAAACTCAGCCCTGAGATCTCTGTTTTGTACTGCTCTTTACAGAGCAGAGCAATAAATCAAGATTATGGCATTATAGGTTTAGAGTTTTGAGCCTAGACTAAATACCTAAAGATAATCAAATTCACACACAGAGCCAATTCCAATACCAGCCAATTTAGTCTAGGGAAGACCCATGGAAAGGATAGAACTAATTCTCCTCAGTGTCTTAGTGATGTTACCCCAATTTACATATTAAATTATACTCAGCAGAGCCCAGGAAAGCCAGCCCAAAGGAGCTTTACCTCCAGCATCAGCAGTCCTATGATTTCAGACACCTTGCCCAAATGCAGGTCCCCTGACTCCACTAGTGGGACGCAGTGCTTGTAAACCTGGAGTCTCCTGAGAACACCGCTTCTCTGGGAACAGGGGGAGCCTTACAGCAAGCAAACAGAGGGACAAAAGAATGGGGAGAAAAGTTATGCAAGTAACATGCTACTAAACTACAGGAAATCAGCAGGGATAAACTGTCACCTGGCTGCAACTTCCTATTTTACCTATCTGATAAAATAAACAAAAAACCCCAGAGAACAGGAAATGAGATACTTGGGTAAAGTAGTCGGCCACCCTGTTATCACACCCTGTGGTTCACTCAGTCTGCTGCCGGAGATCAGGAAGTGTCAAAATTTGAGAAGAACCAGCTTGGCAATCAGCTCTCATCTGGCCAGCTCAGTGCTACTGCAAGGTACCATGGGGCTCTCAAAAGTAAATCGCACTTTCCACGGGCTCATCACAACTCTAGTCCAGTTTGCTATCTCCCCGCATGTATTGATGGATGTCGTGCTTCCCTGTGACAGCCCTGACGAGCGGGTTTCGTACCAAAAGTGACACTGCCCTGTGCTGCTGAGCACGGGCTGCACACACCGGCTCCCACCACGCAGCCCCGGAGCGCAGCTCAAACATCACCCACCTTTGAAGATCCCTCTCAGCAAAGCCGCCGTCTCCCTGCCCTTCAGGGCCTGCCTGGTCACCATGTCGCCCAGCTGCAAGAGAAGGGGACGCTGTGAGCCGCCGCCCGCCCGCGGCGCATCCCCGCTCCCCGCCCGGCCCGCGGGCACCGCGCACCTCGCCCTCCGCCAGGCTCTGCAGGGCCTCCTGCAGCCGCTCGGGGCCCTCCTCGGCCGCCAGCGACAGGATCCGCTGGGCCATGGGGCCGGGGCCGCCCGGGACCGCCGGGCCGCGGCTCCGTGCCCCGAAATTCCCGCCCGGAAGTGCCCGCGCGTCACCCGGGGAACAGCTCCCGCCCCCGGGCCGCGCTTCCCGCCCGCGGCGCCGCGGGTTCGAGTCCCGCGGGGGCAGGCAGCGCCGTGGCGGCGTCACCCGGGCACAGAGTGGGTCAGGCTGGAACGGACCGCCGTGGGTCACCTGGTCCAGCCTCCCTGCTCAAGCAGGGTCGTCCTAGAGCAGGAGGCACAGGGTTGCAGCTCGATGGTTCTGGAATATCTGCAGTGAGGGAAACTCCACAGCCTCTCTGGGCAGCCCGTTCCGCTGCGTGGTCGCTGCACAGAGGAAAAGTTCCTGGAGTGGGGTGCAGGCACGTGGGGTGGGCAGCCGGGGGTACCGGGGCACTTGGCACAAAGTGCCCATTCAGGGCCACCCCGCACCAGCAGCGAGTGCCACCCACGTGGGGTTCAGATACATTTGAGTAAACCCCTTAATTCCGGGGGACACGAGGGGTGGCCTTTAGCGTACCAGGACGTGTAGCCCGCCTTTAAGCAGCGGGATTTGGCCAAAGGATGCGGTGCCAGCACAGCAAGCCCCGTGCTCACGTGGAGCGGGAGCTGATGCTGCTGAGCCAGGGGAGCGGGTTTGACATGGGGCTGTGGGGAGGGGGATAGCCAGGCCTGGAAGAGAGATGCACTTAGGGCTCTGTCACACTACATCAGGGTGGGTCCCTCTTGAGACCCGTTTACGCAGGACAAAACATTCGCTTTGTGATGCCAAGCGTTGTACACGTGTCTGCAAAACTATTTCAGCGGTGATGACCATGCTGGCCAGGATGCCCAGGGATCACAGGTTCTCTCTGGCACCCCAAGAGAGCATTATTAGGTCTATTTGGGAAACCCCATGCTGATGGTGTACCCCTGTTATGCGCTATCTTGCGCTGAGCTGCACACAAAGGTCCAACAAGCTGTAGGAGGGAGCTGAGCCCTGCACCAGGGCTGGTGTGGGAAGGGGCTGGGAGGGTTGGGGGTCTCCTCTGAAGAGCAGCGTGCAGTGCCTCTGGCCACAGTGGCATTGTTCAGGGGTTTGGCACAGGTCCGAATTTTCCCTCAGCAGCACCCCTGCCTTTCATCTGGAGTCTTGTGCCTTCCTCCTACTCCCTCCCTCACATCGGGGTCTCAGCTCCGCTTGCAGGACAGCCCTGTGTGGAAACCAAATCCGTAAATCCCAGAGGCATTACAAAACATGCCTTGTGTAAGCCCCTTCAGCCCTGCTCTTGTGCTTAGCTGGGCCCTGCCACCTCCCCAAAATCTCCATCATGGTAAGAGCCTGGCCAAGCTCCCCTCCTGGGCTTGAGCTCAGCTCCATCCTCACTTTATCTTCAACCAGCTCCCACAACTCTTGACCCAAAGAATTAAGGCTGCAAGGGCTGTCCTGCCCTTTGTAGCTTCAGCATGCTAGGGCATGCCAGAAAACCCATTTTGCCATCCTTGCTGTGCCCACATGTGTATGCACCTTTGTTTCTCTCACATCCCAGGGCTCCCCTCCATTATGGGTCTGTGGCATCTCCCTGGGGGTGGAACGGGTTCCAGTTCCCAGAGCTCCGAGCAGTTAATCATCACTTGAGGGCATTGTANTTTTTTTTTTTTTAACCTGAAAGGGGCCTTGTATGGATGCTGGTTTGGGAGCCTCATAGGGGAGGAACTGGAGAGTCCCAGGAGCATCCTCTGCCACAGACCCATCCCCGCAGCTGGACCCTGCCCACACGGCCAAATTCACAGCAGGACCTCGCCATTGTTTTTGGGGCAAAAGCTGGGGAAGAGACCTGTCCTGCTCACCCTGGGGAGCAGGCTGGGATGGCAGCCTGCCCACCACCTGCCTCTGCCCCTGCCCCGTGCTAATGAGCGAGTTACACAACAAGGAGCTTTTATACTTTGTTAATCGGTCCGGCATCCAGCCCGCCTCTCCACGCACGCTCCGGCTGGCGGTGGAACCCCAGCTCCCTCCTTCCCTCTCCTCAGCTGCCTTTTGTAATGTTTTAATGGGGTTTCTTTCCTGGGCTGGGCTGACTTAATTACAAAGCTGCAGTGAGTTGATGCCTTGTGACGGTCTAATCCCAACCCGGTGACTCTACAAAGCTTTCGCCCAACTTCCTTGCTGCTCCACTCTGGCCTCGCCATCCCTGCATCCATCTCAGCTCTGTGCGCTGACCTTCAGAGGACAGTTCAGCTTTTCCTCTTCCTGGTGAGTATCCAGGACATTTTTCAGCTGAAAGAACTGCATTGAAGACCATCAGCCAGCCCTCGCTCAGCCTGGTACCTCCAGAGCTTGAACTTGCCTGGAGCAAGAGGATGCCTATCCCTTTCCCAGGAGGTGGAAGGAAAGAAGATGCCCCTGGGAAATGGTTGAGTTGGAGCCAAGCATCTCTCACACAGCCTGGGCTCGGAGCTGGTGCTACAGACAGGCAGGGGTAGATGCTGGAGGCAGGATGAAGGCAGCCCTCCTCCTCATGGATGGGAACAAGGTGTTTCACCCAGACTGTGTTGGAAAGATGCTGAGAAGTTTTATAGTCCAGTCTTGCAGTTGGTGGAGCAGTGAGACTTGAGAGTTTGGGAAATACTTTGGGGATGAGTATTTATTTTGGTAATATTATTTTTTTTGGTAGTAGAAATAAAAGGATGAGCTGGCTGCCTGGCCAAAGTTGGATGCTCACCTCTGCCCATGTGAAGGTGGTCTGAGACCACCTGGGTGACTGCAGGCTGAGAAGCTTCCAGCCCAAAGAGGAAGGGCAGAGTGAGAAAAACATATGAAGGTATGAGATGATCAATACACAGATTTTTAAGCTGCTTTTACAAACATCCCTGGTGTTTCTCCAGGCTGCTCAGCCTCCTCAGGCAGGCAGAGGTGCAGGCAGTAGGTGATAGAGCTGAAGAGGGTTGGGGGTGTCCTTTGGACACCCACTTCTGCCCCCATCTGTGCAAGACGGGCAGGGAATGGGGCATAAGGGAGGCTGTGGAGACCATTTGGATCCATGCTGATTCCTCCTTCCCTCTGCCAGCGTCCTGCTGCCGACAGAAGACAGAGGACAACATGTCTGCAGTTGTGAGTACTGTCCCCACTCTGTCCCATCCTCTGGGCTCTGAGCATGCCCTCCTTGCAGTGCTGGGATGGGGTGCACAGGGTGCACCAAGCAGCACACAGTCCATCCCTATCCCACTGCACCCCCTTGGGTGCATGTGTGGAGCCTCTCCCCTTCCCCGTGGCTCCCAAGGAGACTTGCAGTGGGGCAGGGAGCTGGGGGGCTGTCTGGGGAGCCCCCACATCCTCTCCCCCCGCAGACGGGCACGTTCCGGATCGTGTCGGAGGAGGAGCAGGCGCTGCGCTCCAAGCTGGAGCGCCTCACCACCAAGGACCACGGCCCTGTCTTTGGGAGGTGCGAGAAGATCCCCCCACACACCCTGCAGAAGGTGAGGCAGCTGTGGGGAACGGGGGGCAGGTGCAGCCCGAGACTCCCGCTCCTCAGGGGCCAGAGGAGACCCTCAACTGTCTCTTGTGTTGGGGGGGACGCACTTATCAAAATGTCTCCAAGCTGGGGACTTGAGCGACCCTGCCCTCCCTATGCCAGGACACTGCAAGAAGTTCTACTGTCCTCCTCCAGTTTTTGGGTGCCTCCACGACCCCCGGGGGGTTTTAGGATGTGTGCGTGGCATCACTGGGTCCCCTGTCTGCTCCCCCCAGGCAAAGGATGAGCTGAACGAGACGGAGGAGAAGAGGGAGGTGGCAGTGAAGGCGCTGCGGGAGCTGGTGCAGGAGCGGGCGGGCGGCGAGGACGTTTGCCAGAAGGTGGCCGAGAAGGTGCAGGAGAGGGACGACTCCTTCTTGCTCCGCTTCATCCGTGCTCGCAAGTTCGATGTGCACAGAGCCTATGACCTGCTGAAAGGTGGGGAGGGGTCCTGGGCTGTGATGCTGGGTGAGGACGAGGGTACACAGCCCCTAGCAGCTCCCAGTCCTGTGCTGGTGCCTCCTAGCCCAGACTGGGCTGTGCTGGCAGAGCAGAACCCTGACATGGGAAGGGAATGAAGAGAGGGGATAAATGGAAAAAGTCAGGGTTTGAAGAGAGGAGATAAATAGAAAAAGTCAGGGTTGAGGGGCTTGGAAAGAGTTGGGATGGGGAAGGAAATAAATGAGGGTGACACCAGACATCCTGCAGCACCAGAACAGTCCCATTCCTTGCAAGTTTACCCAAACAGAATGGAAAAACCCCTCAGACTTGGTGATGTTTTCATTCGTGCAGCCAACCCAGCTGGCTTGGGCTGCATCCCCTTGAGACCCCCATGCCCTATGCTTGCCCTATACATGCCCAACACTCCCCACTCTGTACCCCTGCAGGGAGGCAGTTCTGCACCCTCCCAATGCTTCTGTGCACGGTGCCTGGGGGGGCTCTGCACCCCTGGGGCACCTCTAGGTTTGGGGACAGGTTGGGGTGCTTGTGGCACCCTCTCCTCACTCTGAGAGTGACCCATAGGGATGGAGGGGGAGCAGAAGGGCAGCCCAGAGGGTGGCTGCTGACTGGAACCTGCCTGGCTCCAGCTCTGCTCTTCTTTGTGTCAGCTTAGTGGATAATGAGTTGTAATTATCAGTGCTGGCTCTCAGACAAGATGTTTTGTTTGCCTACATTTTCCCAGGATGAAATTCCTTATTTTGTGCCTGCAGGGTGCCAAGAGAGGGTAGATGGGGGTTGTCACCCAAACAGGGAGGAAGGGGAGAAGGAAAATGAGGGGGGAAATTACTCTCTCCACTTTTTAAGGTGTTGGAGAGAAAGCAGGTGTGGAAAGCTCCTGGCAAGGGGAGGGATAACACCAAGCATGCTGGGGCTGGTCTGCTGCTGAGCTTCTCTTTCCCCTTTTGTGGAGGAGACCTGACCCATGTGGGCCACAGGCAGAGCTTTCCACAGCTCTCGGGCTCAGCACCGAGAGCTCTCACCATCACCAGCCTGTCCTGTCTCTGGCAGCTCCCCCAGATTCCTGAGGCTGGGTGAGCAGTCAGTTTTCCCAATTTTTGCCTCTCTCCAGGCTACGTGAACTTCCGCCAGCAGTACCCTGAGCTCTTTGACAACCTGAGCCCCGAGGCCGTGCGCAGCACCATCGAGGCTGGCTACCCCGGCATCCTGGCCAGCAGGGACAAGTACGGGCGGGTGGTGATGCTCTTCAACATCGAGAACTGGGATTACGAGGAGATCACCTTTGATGAGGTGAGCCCAACTCAGAGGTTGCTCCCACAGCAGTGGTCCTGCTTTTGGGCTTGTCCTGCTTGGCACGTCTGAGCACAGCATCCTTACACACACATGCACCCATCCAGCCTACAGGTGGAAGTAAACCTGTAGCCCTTTGAATTTATCCTTTGAGGGAGGCTGGGAGGGCATGGTCCACCCCAAAGGATGCAGTGCAAGATGCATGCCAAATTCAGGATGTGCATCCTCCAGCCCTTGTAACACGGGCTGAAGAAAGGCACCACACCATTAAATCAAGGGCAGAGGAGGAAACTGAGGCATAGGGCATGGAAAGGGCTTCTTGGCAAAGAGGTTCCAGGCATGTAACTCACAGCTTCTCCCCATTTCCTTTTCTGCTCAGCTCTGAATCTGGTCTCAGTGTATCACTGATCTAGATCTGATGCTCACGACTTGAAAAGAGAATGCCTGCTCTGCCTGCTCTGAAATCTGGGGGCTGGCTGTGACAAGCAGGCTGGAGTCCAACAGACCCTGGATAACACTCCATGGGATTCTCCCTGAGTTCCCCCTAGGGTCTATGGGAGGTGAGGCCTCATACAAGACCCTGCTGTCTCTCCTCTCCATTAGATTCTTCGTGCCTATTGTATTATCTTGGAGAAGCTGCTGGAGAATGAAGAGACCCAGATCAATGGGTTCTGCATCATTGAGAACTTCAAGGGCTTCACCATGCAGCAGGCATCAGGGATCAAACCCTCTGAGCTCAAGAAGATGGTGGACATGCTGCAGGTGAGGTGGCAAAGTCTGCACCTAGCAGTGGCAGAGGGGACCCTGGGGAAGCAGGGAGCTCAGAGAAGGGAGGTGACAGGGCTAGCAGGGTTTGGGATCACCACCATGCTGGAACAATGGGAAAGCATTGCAGAGAGGCTGTTCCCCGTCACCCTCTCCCTGCCCTGCCAGCTAATTGGCTTAATCCTGCAAAATTTTCCCCACCCCATCTCTCTGCCTTCTCAAATGCCTGACCAGAAGCAGTACTACCACTCCTTGCTGCATCCTAGGGCATGGCCTGGAGGTCTTTCCTCGTGAGCCTCTCAGCCCAGCCTGGTCCAGGCTGGATGGAGACTCACAGGCACTCGAGGGATTTCTGCTCTTGGACCAAATGCCAGACACTCAGCTCTTCCCAGGGAAGGTCCTTCTCATGGAGTGGGAGCAGTGAGCTATCTGGGAGGTTCTTCAGCTCCCTGGTACTCCTGAGGCTGGGATGGTTGATCCTCTGGGTCAGAACAGAAAAGGGCCATCAAATAGAGAAGGGGACATGGAGCAAGGAGAGCCGTGGCAGTGCTGGTGTATCCATTGCTGCCTGCTCAGATCTGAGGAGAGGTAAGATCACCATCTGTAACCATCTGTGTCTGGGTTTGGGATCCTAGGACTCCTTCCCAGCGCGGTTCAAGGCTGTCCACTTCATCCACCAGCCTTGGTACTTCACCACCACCTACAACGTGGTCAAACCATTCCTGAAGAGCAAACTGCTGGAGAGGGTGAGCGCTGTGCTGTAGTGTCCCTTGGGTAAGGGACCTGCAGGCAAATGCATGTCCTTGTGTGAAACGGAGCAGTTGGGAAGAGTTGCCCCGCTCCTCTGCCGAGGGTCACTCCCATCTCCCTCCAGGTCTTTGTGCACGGTGAGGAGCTGGAATCCTTCTACCAGGAGATCGATGCTGACATCTTGCCAGCAGACTTTGGTGGCAACCTGCCCAAGTACGATGGCAAAGCAACTGCAGAGAAGCTCTTTGGGCCCCGCATCGAGTCTGAGGACACGGCTCTCTAAAGCAGGAGCCTGCTGCCCTCCCCTGTACCACAGCACCAGAGGTGGCCCTCTAACCCCAGCCACCTCCCTCCTGTAGCATTGTTTGAGTGACTGCTCGTGCTGAAGCACCCTGGGTGTGTTGCTCCATGCCTGTCCCTCCTGTCCCCACTCCAGGCAGCCAGCTGTCCCTCCCAGGCACAGCATCCTTCCCTCCCGGGCCAGTGGAGAAAGGAGGCCACCAGCCCTCTCCCACAGCATTTCCTGGAGCTGTGAGGGGAGGACAGGAGAGTGTCTGTTGTGGGAAGGGAGGGCTACAGTGAGGGAGAAATAAAGTGTTTAACAGCAGAGCTCTGCAGTCCCTCATGAGGAACAGGGTCACAGCTTTTTGGATGCTGGCTGCATTGCTGGATCTAAGGAGACCAGGAGTGCCAGTGTTTGGCAGGAGACCCCCATCCCCTCATCACTGACACTTTGGCACTGGGTCCAAGGAACTGCCCAT
Source organism: Leptocoma aspasia (assembly GCA_013399835.1). Taxonomy (NCBI): domain Eukaryota; kingdom Metazoa; phylum Chordata; class Aves; order Passeriformes; family Nectariniidae; genus Leptocoma; species Leptocoma aspasia. The sequence continues at coordinate 131,288 of VXAX01000072.1, read as the reverse complement.
CTCCCTCCTCCCTGCATTCCAGATCAAGTCCCTTTCTTGCCCGAGAAAGGGCCCCCAGTTCTTCATTATCTGCTCTAACCAGGGAAGAGAAAACAGATGCAAACAAAAACCCAACCCAACCACGTGCCTCTGCCTAATTCCTGATTGGGCTGGGCGGAGAACAGAAGCTGCAGTAGCCACTGAGACCAGGAGATGGATTTCAATCACAAAACAATTGAAAGGCGAGCAGAATGCACCCTCCTAAACCCTTCAAAAGCCTCAGCACAGTTGTTTCTCCTAGCACTGCACTGTGAAAGGGAGCTCAGTCAGGGAAGCCCCACCAGAAGTCACCAGGGAGGGCAAAGGATGGTTGCTGTGCAGCAAACAAGCTGCACCTGACACTAATTACACCTTGCTCAGGTGGGGAGGAGGGAGGCATAAGTAGATGTCCCAGGCAAGGGAATCTGTTCTGGTTTATGAACCAGGCATCTCCTCCAAAAAGCCAATTTGGACACCCAGACCATCTCCTCCCTTGGCCACCAGGAGGGCTCAGAGAGGAACAAGTTCCTGGTCTCTGCCCAGGTTACCTTCTCCCTGAGTCTGGTCCCACAGTGTGTCCTGTCCCCCCTCCCAGCTTCACATGGGTTCTTTTCATCAGCCAGATCAGCCCCCCACCCGAAGCTGGCCAAGGTGGAGGGTGCTGACAAGAGCCACATTCATCAGGGCACTGGCTCAGGCTCAAACCAAACAGGACATCAGCTCTGGAGCCGTGGGGAAGATGGGGCCTATCTGGGGTTAGATCTGTTTGCTCCAGCCTCAGCTGCTTGGTGAGTCCATGCATGGCAAGTCCCAAAGCCTGAGGCTGTGCCAACCTTGTGCAAGAGCCCAGAGAGAGAGCAAAAGGCACCTCTCCACCTCCTTTGGCTCCTTTCTGTACCTGGAGCCATCCCAAGGAAACCAAGTGTGACAACCCTGCAACCATCAGGCCAGTGCAAGCACAACAGCACAGCTTGCCTGGGAGGCAGAGCAATTGCAGCTTGTGGAAACAACAAGGGGGAAAAAACCCATCCACACAGACAGGAGTATCACATTGCTGCCTCTGGGACAGTCACAGCTCTTGGGAGGTGCCTGTGGCTGCTCACCAGTCCTGTGACAAATTGTCAGCCAGGAGCTTGCTTTGATGGAGAGACAGAGAACAGCACAGCAGAGCTGGGAGCTGAGTGACTGACCAAGGCAGGAAGGAGTTTTGAAGTGGATCTAACAGCTAATTCACAATGGCAATAATTACAGATGATGCCCATTGTGTCCCACAGAGCACCCAGTCCAACTACCCCAGCAGGTCACCAGTCCCAGTTACCCTCCACGACTCTCTCCCTTGGGCTGTAGATAATAAATCACACATTGGAGAGTTGTTAGGGTCAGGTGAGCAGTGCTTCTGGCAGGGCTTTTGTATGCCCTAGGCTCAAAGATGTCACACTGTCCTGGCTAGAGATGCTGGTTTGTGCTTATTCTGCCAGCAGCTGAAAGATTAGGAAAGGCACTTGCTCTCACATAGGGAAAAATAACAGATGCTCTATTCCCCTGGCAAAAATAACTCTTTTTTAGTAGTTTCAGGGCAGATGTGTTTTTTTAAGCCAATGCTATACCCATTTTCCACCAGAGTGGCATCAAAGACCTCTTCTTGGCCAGAAGACAAAAAGCAACCAGGAAAGGCTTGAGCACCATGAGTGCTTGTATCACCTTCCCCCCAGCAAGCTCCCCAAGCTGGGCCTCAGGGAAGACTGAGAGCCTCTGCCAACATATGGAACTTCACACACAGTCACTAGCTGTAGCACTGACTTCAATAAGTCCTTTATTTTTAAATAAAGAAACCCCACTGAATCAAAGATAACAAAATTACATTTTGTTTTGCAATGACTTCCATTTTACACCACACAAGAACAAAAATTAAAGAAAAAATCAAAAACAGTTTTATATATATTTATATATAATTTTAAAGGTAAACATCAGCAGATATAGAAAAATTGCATTGCTAGTTGCAAATCATCTCCCCTGCAGCTCTCAGCTCCAGAGAATCTGACTCAGAACATGGCAGCAGGGAGGGTGTCTCTGTATACAGGCTTCTTCACGGCAGCATTTAGAGATAGTCACAGAATATAATTTTGCCAAATTGAAAATATTTTCACAGTCAGCTGCTCACCAAGAACACTGGAAGTCACTCTGCCTGTTCTAACACAGCTGCATGAGAATATCAAGGGCACAGGTCTCCTCTTCCCAAGCTCTTTACACACTTTTTTGGCTAGGAACTTTCAGAGAAAGAGGTTATGCTTTGTCAAGAAGAATGGCTAGAAATCTGTCACTGGGAATTAGTCAATCATGTAACAATGAGACAATATGCCCCTTTGGGAAGTTGTTGACTTGGGCAAAGCAGTAGGATTTGGTTATATCAAATATAAATGGGTTTTATTTGGCTTTTTTTTTTTTAATTTTAAAGACTTTCCAGTTGGCAGGGACAATGAGAAGGGTCAACATCCCAGCAGAACTATAGTTGAGATCCTAGAAAGAAATTCTGTATCTCCTCTCTGGTCATGCAAGAACTTTGATTACAATGGAAGCTTGTCAGTCAGACCAAAGCAAAGAGGCTTTGTGCCACCTTGTACAGATGTTCAGGATAACTCCAGAAACTTTTCCAGCACAGCATGGAAAGCTGGCAACTGCTTTGACTCATTGATGGCAGCACTTGTGCCTAAGCTCCCCTAACAGCTGAGCAAGTCCAGGACAGTGTCACTCCCACTCCCAGTGAGAAGAGGGTACAGTAACAGGGCACCCTCCCTTGGGCTGGTGCTGCTCTGAGGCATTCTAAGCTTGGAGAAAAATCATAAAGTCCTCACACCAAGAAGGGCTGTTTGTTTTTTACCTAGAAGCCATGAGAGAGACACTGCTTTGAGTAACTGTGGCTCCAGCACCTTCCCAAATGAACCAACCCACATAAGGGATACGGACACATGGAGTATGACTCAAGCCAGAAACAAGATGTTCTTTACAACAAATGATTTACACAAGCAGCACAAGGCTCAGGACTTCTCTGGTCTCACAAAAAAAGACTGAATAATTTCAGTAAGCTCCAGATAAGCATAGCATTTCCAGAAAAACTTGGAAGCAATCCAGGTGACTAAACTGGCAATTAAGTCCTGAAGATGGTACTCTCTGCTCTTTTCTTTGAGATGTAGCCACTTGAGCAATCTACCTCCAGCTATGCTGCTGGAGTGTTAATAGACACAAAAACTTTGGGATTGCAGGATAACAGGTCACACATTAAGCAAAGCAAACCCTGCTTCTGTGACTCAATTCCTGCTGCTAGAGGAGCAGAGAGCTAAAAGCGATCCACTGCTTATATACATTGTTATTTTAAGCCTTGAAATTGACTGTAGCCAGTTGTAGGCTGCCCACAAAGGTCCTTTAAGTCAGCACTCAGTTGTACAGTGTGCTTCACCCGTGTGTGTCTCAGTAACAGTGTCTGAAAATTCATTTACCAAAAAGCAAAGCCACAAAAGCTCTGATAGAGCTGTAACTGAAGTCTCTAGATATGCTGATGTCAAGGGAGGAGGAAAAGGGCAAGGCACCACGTGTCAAAGGGCTGTGGTCTAGGAACTTGTGACAGACCCAGGACAGATGACACACAGGTAGCTTGGCTAAATTCAGTACTGGAGTTAATAGTTCCCAAGATTTTTACTTAATGCCCTGTCTTCTTAACCCATATCTTCATAAAGAGGAACTGCAGAAAAACATTCAGGAAAAGGATTGCAGGGAATTTCAAGTGTTTGCCTTCACAGTGCAACTACAACACCGCCAGACCCACCTGGAAACATCCTGATTGAGAACAAAGAGACAATTAAAAATGCTGGCAGAGCTCTTGTAGTAGAAGCTGAAGTTCCTTGTGTTCAGTCTGAGCAAGTCTGAGCTGCTTATTTGCCATCTTCAGGTATCTCCAGAAAAATGGCAAAGGTGACGGCTGGACCAGCCTAACCATCAAAGAGTAACTGTTCTGCAACTTGCTGTCTGATTGAGAGGGTCCTCAGGGTTCATGTTCAAGTGCTACTTACATTCAGTGATGGGGAAGGTGTGTTTACCATGAGATTACCTGTGGAAGAGGTCTCCTAATGACTTTTCTAACCCCAGTTTGAAACTAAGCAGAGCACATGTCAGATTCACCATGCTGTAATCTTGAACTGCTCTATCAGAGCACACTGCAGTGACCTACAAGTGCACACTTCAGCAGCCTCATGTGTTTTGACAAGAGATGCAAGACTTCACCTCTAAGACTGAGAAATTCAGACTGCATTTAAGGCTGGGTTCACTGGGCAAATAAAAACCACCTGCCCACATAACCAACACTATTATTGCCTTATTTTGGGAGGTAAGAGTATTTCAGATTAGGACTGGACAAAGTCTCATGTGTCACTAGGTATCAATTATCCATCGTTGCCAGCAGCAAGACTTAATAACATGAACTGCAGCTTAATTCTTTCCTCTCCCAGTTCCTCAAGACCTCTAAGTGACTGCTGCAAGCCTGAGTACAAGTCTTGCTTTGAAAGAAGCATCAAATCTGTTCAGATGGAGAGAAGGGTTTTTTTTTTTTTTTTACACTGCTTCCACCTAGAGGCTTAATAAGCTGAACCTTAAGGTCCAGAAACCTTGCACAAAAAAGCCACAACAAAAGTTGTCCTTCCCCGAATAAGCCAGACTCGGTCAAGTCACAAGTGATTTGAACAGTTTTAGATTTAAGTGCAAAAACAGGGCAAAGGAGCCCATGGTACTTCTGTAGTTGAGAGTTTCAGAAAGTCCATAGCATTGGCACTTCTGAAGTATCAAGGCTTGGGTTGTGGGGTAGGAAGGAGTACTCCTCAGAAAGGCTCTCCAAGTTTAAAGAAAAGTCTCTACTTGATTAGACAAAGCCACAGCTCCTGCTGCTTTGAGAACTGTCCAGTTGCTCACCTCATTTTGGGAGAATTAGACACCTAAATTTATACTGTATCTATTTGCTGTATACATGTGTTGTTTACACTCCACTTCTGCTGAAGCGAGAAGATATTTAAGTCATACCCAATGAATATTACATGAACACTACTTAAGCAAAAAAACTGAAATGTCTTTTATGACATACTTTAGTGATGCAGTATGAATAAGAGCATAACAACACAGAGACAAGATATCCATCAGCTAAGAATATCCTTGCTAACTGATGCCCTAAAATAGTTCTTAAGGAACAGCCACAAGCACAGCCAAATCTTGCTGTAGCTTTACTTAGTTTCATCTTCTCTTTGAAGAAAAAAAGAAGCCCAGATTTACTAACTAGGAGAATGTGCAGATATCCACAGTTCATCGTGGATCACAGGCCAAGGTGTTTGGCCTAAGGCAAATGAAAGGAATTTCCTGATATAACAATGCACCTTTGCTACAACAGTTAATTATTGCTTTATTAAAAAGAAACCCCACCTACTCAACCTACTGAAGTTCAGGGACAGGGCAGTCCAGGAGGCTTGTTCCCCAGGTTTGTTGTTACCAGACTGAAGACTTGCAGCTTGTTTCATCCTTAAGCTATAAATTAAAGTGCCTGGAACACAGACCAAGGCTGAAGCAATAAAGTGCTGATGAGGGAAGTTGTGACAGGAGAAGAACTTCACTGACACTGTAATAAAGAAATCCTATGGATGGATTAATGACACTACAATATTGACAGAACAAACAGTAAGGAAAAAAAATATTTTTACCACTAGTTTCAGTCTCCAGATTGTCATGGACAACTTTCCTTTAATAACTATCTTGGCACAGACCACAACTGCCACTTGGAGGAAAAGCACAGGTGAGTAGCCAGCTTTCCTGCAAACAGCTTTCACACTTCACTTTGCACATTAAAACTAGAAGGGGATGTCTGGTTGTGGAAAAGAAATTCTAGTGAGAAAGAGCCCAGTGTCTTACTGGAGCCAGTAATCCTACAGCATTACACAGATCTGGAAGTAGTCAGCCATGCAAGGATGTCAGTTCAGTTGCACAGAAAACATCCAGTTCCACATCAAACTGTAAGGCAAGTCACGTGTCTCAAACCCACTTGATGCTCTGAAAGCTGATGGGAAGAATTTTGGTATTATTTACCCTGACATAAGGGGAATAAATCTAAATAGATACACCCTACCCCCCACTAATTAATCCCTAAGAGAGTGCAATAGCTCTCCATAAAATATTCTTTCAAACAAATTGAGCTCACAGAAAAAATCCTGCAGATTCTTAATCATGGGTTTCCATTTGGAAGCCAGAGCCAGCTTTAAAAACACCCAGGTCAAACAAAGAATCCAGTACTGAAAAGATAACAGTATTTAAGAAGAGGCAAAGATGACAAGGAGGTGACTGATCAGGTCCTGGAGTGAGAACATGTTTACATAGAAACATTAACTGGCATTACCAGGCTGCAGCTTTTCTCTACTTGGAGACCCAGCATAAAGCCACCCCAATCCACTCACAGCTCAAGCATGGAAAAGTTGAATATTTTTAAAGTGATTCACTTGTGCAAGTGCATTCCTAGGTACTAAAAGGTTTCCCTTGAGATGGTGCAAAGCTGGCACTACACTTGCAGTCAACCATTTGTTTTTCCAAGCCACACTACAGTGGCTTACAGACTGAACTACTCACTGGCTTGTGGCTTGTACAGGGATTTTCCAGCACCCAGACAGAGAAGAGAACCACAGTTATCCCATCATCTACACCTAAACAAATGCTGCAGATCAAGTTTTTGACCAGCAGGTAAAGAGATTTTGACATGTGAAACTTCTGCTATATGAAAGCAAGCAGTCTTTAGCTCAGTAGCCCTGTAACAAGCTACAGACAGCAACCCAATTCTTCAAGCAGAGCAGTAAATTACAAATCCATGTGACTGGACATCCAAAGAGGCTCTGAGCAGATGTTAACCTCTGCTTTAACTCAATTTTGGAAAAAACACACGGTGATCAAACCCCAGCCATAGGATATCAAGGAGAATGGAAACCTGAAGCAGCAGGTGAGGGAACAAGATGTTCCCAAACAGAGAGATATACTGAAGTGATCCAGAGTCTTTGTGTTGATTACTCCTGGCCAGACACAGCCTGCTCAGCATCTGAACAGTGAGGCTTTGTCTTCTCCCACTGGCAGATGGCATTGGCATACTGTACCACGAGCTTATCCATCCAGGTGAGAGGTTCTGGGAACAGCACAGACCCCTCAAAAAATCCCAGGTGGCCTCCATGAAGGGGCAGCACATGCATGACATTCTCTCTTTTCTCTGTAAAAGAAAAAGAGGCAGAAAGTTCCAGAGGGTTAACATCTTCAAGCTGAGAATGAAAGCATCTTGAGTTGCCAGGACAAAGGCTGCCCAAGAGATGCTGCTGGCTGGGCCCTAAATTAAATGTTAAAGAATGGTCATTCTTTAACAAATGAGCACCTTTAACTCACATCCACTGGAACTAGGACTGTTTGCATCATGTCAAGCTGCCCTAAGCTCTGACAGTGCATCAGCAATCTCGTTGCATGGACAGTAAAAAACTCTGTGCTTGCTTCTGTCTGAAAGCAGCTGGGGATAAATTCTCTGCTCACAGCCTCTAACCAGGAAAAGAATGAACCCTGCTTCCCTCCCTGTGCACCCACTCTTCATGTAATGAAGCAGCAGCAGCTCCCTCTTCTGAGCTTCTAAGGATAATTTACCTTTTTTCTTGTTTGAAGACAGACAGCTCAACTCCTCTCAAGGAAGAGATCCCAGTTCAGTGCCAAGTGACAGAGCCATGCAGGCACTGTCCCCATTTCATCAGCAAAGGGGGGGGTGTTCATTTGTGCTTCATCCAGACTGTCACCACCACCCATCTTCCTACTAAATCCCAGGGAGCAATGGAGATGTGAGGAAACCTTTCTTCATCAAATAATGTAACCAGCTGCTATCAACAAAAGCAACAGGTGCCTGAAAGGACTGAAGCTCTTCCTGCTCAGGGTTAGCTTTGCTAGTTCTAGCAATTGGTGACTTAAAGAGGCTTAGCACACCTCCCACAGCATTACAGATGTAAGGAAGCAAGTCAAGCTGCTTTGAAATCTGGAACTGTGATGTGATAAGCAAGCTGTAGGTACACAAATATGCACAGCTTGAGGAGACTTTCAGCATACCTGAAAGAGCTCTTGGAATTGATAGAAGACTCTCATGAACAAGAGGGTCATCAGCAGCATTAACCAACAGAAGAGGAACATAGATCTGCATCAGGAAACATGACATGAAATGAAAAAACCAAAACAGAAAGGCATTAGTATTTGAATGTCAATCTGCCAACTGTAAAAGTATCTTAGTGTAATTCAATTAAGATCTCTTATTTCAGAGTTAATTTATTCCTCTAACCCAATTGTAAGAAAGAGGCAGAGAGCAAACAGACTGAGTCCCCATTCTTAGAACTGAAATAACTACACCCTTTTTTCACTCTGTATTGCTTTGCACATCAGGCAGCTATTGCCAGCTCTGTTATGGACATCTTGGTTAAAGTCCAGGAAACTCCCTTGGAACATTTCCATTCTCTGGTTCAGTAGAAAAAGGAGGAATTGATCTCAGTTACACTTTGGCAGAACTTTGCTCAAGCATCTGCCTGTCAGCATCCTGAGTCTCTTCCACAGTATCCAGTAAGCCTTTCTTCCCTGAAGGTGCAGGCACCCATTTATTTCCCACTTTATCCTCATACACTCAGAGCAGTTCAGCTGAATGCGTGGCTTTATCTCCATCTCTTGGGTGCTATCACCTGCCAGAGTTATAAGCACTTAAGAGCCCCCAGAATTTAGTCCCACTGTTAGAGGTAGCAAGATCTGAAATTCCACTGCAATATACTGTGCCTGATTATTTCTGAAAATCCCAGCTAAGATATCTGCAGGTATCAACAACAGAAACCACAGAGTATTTTCCCTCCACTGCAAGAGCAGTCTGCTGCAAGAGCTTACCCTGTGCAAGTACTGCAGGCAACTTTCCTCTTCATAGTACTCCTTCAGTGAGCTGTAGCCATGGAATTTCCTGGAACAGAGCAGATTGTCATTAATTTCACCTGCTTCAGCCATGTCACTATTACTTTTAAGTGAGGACATATGCAGAAACAGGAATGATGCCTCAATTTTCACAGACAATTTTTTTAATACCCAGTCTCTTTGCAAAACCCTTTTGCAGCACATGCCTTGATGGTTTCTGTGCCTTCTAAAACATTCTGAGAGCATGGGCAAGTCAAACATGCAAACTGAAGACCAGCAGCCTTCAGGGAGTTTCTTTTAAAACACCCTGCTTCACTTAATTGCACACATGCAGGAAAGAAAGTTAGGATCTTGTTCATCTTTCCCTAAAAGTCTTTTCAAATACAAACCCAGCACAGCTTATAAGCCTCAAACGTACTGGACAAGTTCCCCAGAATTCACTGTGGTTCTACTTCTTTGCCAAATCCCTTCATACCATCCGAAACCAAGAATTCAGTAAGGCTATATTCAAGTGCCTTTTTTTAATATAAGGGACAACACAGCTGTTGGTCCAAACTAGAAAGGCCTCAGGGATGGGGGACAAGCAGAGAGATTTCCCAAGGAATGGTTTTTTTATAAGCAGCCAGCCATACCCCAGGTTTGCCAAAAGTGTCATAGCTTTTTAGCTAACACTTTACAGCTTTATTTTGGAAAGGGGTCAATGCCTGATACAGAACATGCCATGGTATGAACACTGCCACTTAAAGTGCTATGTTGTTGTCAAGGACACAGGCACTAACAGGCTACTGCTTATTAAAGCACTTAATTAGGTGTTAGTATGACAAATAAGAAAGGTTGCATTTTCTCAGCCAGCCCCATTGTGTATTGAGGAAGCAGCAGTGTTTTATGGGGAGAAGATTTTTCAAACAGAGCTAAGAAAATCCATGAACAGTTCTGAGGTGCTTTCCACATTCCCTGTTTTAGTTGCTAGAGCTTGGCAGCAGAGCTGGCCTCTTCCTACCTTAGTGAAGGCTGCAGGTGCAGGTGTTACCAATAAATAAATGCCTCCTGGATGATTTTAAAGAAGCTGTGACTGTAAATAGTAAGTTGTTTTCTGGTTTGGTTTTTTCGCCCCTCTTCTAAGTTTTCTTTAATGTGGATTAAAGAATTTGAAGTTGTGCTCATTGTATTTCAGCAGACTCCTACAGGCACAGCAAGGGGCATGCAAGAGCAACACTGGGAAGAGAAGGTACTTGGAGTTCTATAAGGGAGCAGAGAATTGCCCTTCATACCTCATAACGTTATCATCAATCTGCATAAGTGATGTTGCAGTATAGAGCTTGCCCAGATCAGCATCTGACAGGCTTTGTGGCTTCTTCATGTTGTTATCTCCAAAAAGAACTTGCCTGGAAGAGTGACATCAAGAATTACATCCAAATAACACAAGGGCAGCAAAACCATGACCCACTCAAGGACAACTGAGTTTACCAAATCTGACAAGATAAGATTAGAAGTGGGCTACATAAACATGAGGCTTTCTTGGGAACAAGAACAGCTTATTTGTCCACTTACCTTTGCAGCAAGACATAAACTCTAGCAGCTTCCTTGTAGGAAAAAATGTTTTCCTTATCTACTGAAAAATTGCATGAAGGGGCCTCTTAAAAGAAACTTCCCAAACAGAGAGCACTAAGGGTATTTGGACTAGAGGCTAACTGTGAGAGGGAGGGTTCTTTGGCTTCAGACCAAACCTGTGGGTGGTTTGGGTGAGAGCACCAGCAATGCTGGGCATAGCATCTCCTGCACCCTCTGGTTCTAAAGCCCCCCAGCACAGACTTCAGGCTACCTCACACACAGAAATTACTCAAGGTATTACCTTAGCAGAAAGCTATTTACTATGGACACTTGTTGTAATTGGTTATTGCCCTCAAGGGTGGATGTGTTTCTTTACCAGAACAAACTTCTTCCCTAACAAACAGAAAAAAAGCCTCAAGTGGAAAGGGATTTTTATTCCCTTTGAGAGGCAGCTGCAGGGCAGAGCAGGAAGGAGACTAGGTTTGATTTGGGCAAGGTAGAGCACAAGTGATTATGGAAAAAGTTTACTTTACACACTTCCCTTCAAGCCAGCACTGGCTTTTTCTGGGTTAAAATTTTAAGAACCTTTTAATGAGAGCTTACCTAACTTCACATGTAAGATTTGTTCAAGTTGTCTAAATATTTGTAAACCTGGAATGAATTATGTGGATCATCCTACATTGGCTACCCTCCTTCTACAAGTGTTTCATACCGCACAGGAGTGTTAGCAAAGAACCAGGAGTCTGAAGTGATACATGCTCCTTGAATGAAATAGGTCTTAAGATATTCCCCTCCTCTCCCCTCAGTCAGACAACTTCCCATACACACAGATGAGTTACTTTCTTCCTACAAAGTACCACCCAGAGAACTTTTGATGGGGAAAACACCAACATCGAGCATGTCACCTGCTTAGCACACAAATTTCTTTTGTTATGCAAGAGCCACGGATCAGCTACAGCAGCACAAGGATCCTACAGTACACTTGCACTCCAGGAGCAGCAATATTAAGTGTTTTGCTGGCTACATGCTCTTTCTAGAGGAACAGCTAGAAGCCAGAGCTACAGGTTTGACTATTTACTTATTTTATAAGCAGCAACTCCATACAGCAGATCTTGAAGATTAGTCCTACCTCAGGTAGGTGGCAGAACAAGAGGCTCCTTCAATAGGGAATCCTTTGGCTAGAAGTGAAACAGATGCAGAATACTCCACTTTGAGGTCTAATTGCAATGTTTTCCTGTGCATGTCTTGTTTATTCATTAAGCAAGTTTCCACAGAACACAAAAAGACAGCAATGTCTTTCTTCTAACAAGATGACCAAAGCTTATTTATCTATTTTACAGTATAATGAGATTGACACAGTGGGCTCACCTTCTCTGTTGGTTCATCTAAAGATCTACCAAGGAACTTGTGCTAAACCTTTCAGGAGTCCTATTTTAAAGGACCAGGCAGACAAATCCAATATAGCAATTGACCCAATCAATACTGTCAGTGTGAGTGATGTACTGCAGTACCTGTGAGAAAGGATGATCTTCTTCATGTTGTCTGCCATGAGGAAGTTATAAAATCTTCTACAATGATCCCACTGCATGAAGGTTTCCTGTGCCCTAGAAAAAACACAGAGCAGAATAAACAAAGCTGTTAATGGAGCTCTTGAAAGATCAGATTAATACACTGTTAACATCTTATGGCAGCCTGGGGGCTGTGTAAACAAACCTCCAGGCCTTCCCTGCCACAGCTTAACCTTTTCCAGGAAATTACTTCCACTTTGATGAAGTTTATTAGTATCAGAAAACAGATCTGCAGTCTCATCTTGCACAATGCAATTAGCAGTTTTGATCAGAGCATTTAAGAGCCATCAATCAAGATCCATAACACTGACAAGAGGATTTTAGCATCCCTTTGCAGAAGTTGAATGTAATTTACATAATGGGACTTTCAAGGAAAGGGCTAAAACCTGTTGCTCAACAGTGTTGCCTATTGTGTAATACAGCTCTGCAGAGTAAATAATTTGTGCAGATGTTTCCAATATGTACAGATACTATTATTGTTTCAGTTTGTTGGCAGGAACTGTAGAAATAAATACTAGTTGCAGCTGCAAGTGGCATCTGATTTGAAGTCTTTACCTATTCTCAAAGCAGAAGAGCACTTCACAGCTTATCTGTTGTTAAAACAGAATTTAAGCCATCCAGAGCTGTATGAGCTCTGCCAGATACCAGCACTCCTTTGCTATGCAGGGTCATGGGCAGGTTAGAGCTTTACTCCTAGGGTTTGCTGTTACTGAGGGAACACACTATCATTTACTGAGAGACTAAAGAATGCTGGGAGCCGTGTCAGCTACTGAAGCTCTCCTACCACTTAAACATTAACATACCATGAGAACTACTATAGATTTAGCATGACCTTCCAAGCTATAGCCTGCAAGTCCCCTACCAGGCAGGAGTAAGCTGTTTTCTTATAATTAGCCATGCTGGAGAATATGGATTAAAAAAAAGAAAAATTCATTACCTTTTTGTCTAGCCAGGCTACACCTACCACATTCAGGGGAATGAAAGAAGATAGGAAAATGAACATTTCTTTTTTCATAAAAGGTTTTCCAAGCAAACCTATTAAGTCATCACAAGATGTTTGAAGTTAAAGCTACTACCTTTCCCTGCAGTTCCTGTGGTGTACAGCAGTACTCCTAACATGAAGAGCTGCAAGCATTAAAAAAACAACACCACAGGCAGCTTCCAGTATTTTGAGGACTGCCCAGGTTTCAGGGCTGAGGTCTCTCCCCACAGCCTGTAGCTATGATGAAGGTGCATTCCACAAGATCAAGAAGCAGAATCAAGCCTATGCAGGCAGAGATTAAGGAATAAGGAGACCTGTCCCTGTTTAGCCTCAGGGAACACATTCCCTAGACTGTGTTAATTGAATAAGCTAAGAGTCTCATTCTTCTGGCAGATCCTAGTATTGCTGCTGCTCTGGAAATACTTTCCTATTTGAGATCCTTGGTTCACCTTGTTGCTCACTAAAACTTTTTCCTTCACTTATGAAAGTTATTTGGGGAATAAATGCTAGAGAAGCCAATATAAAAAAATGGAACTATAAACTAACTGGTCATGTTCCCAGAGTAATCTACTTCCACGTAGCCCTGAAGGCTGAAGCCAGCTATTTTCATATATCAGACCAAGCCCAGGAAGGCAGTGGCTTCACCTTTCTACCTGGAGGTGCTTTAGACCTCCTCCCTCCCACTTCTATAACCAGGGCACAAGGCCCTCCCTCCTCCTGTCTTTTGCTCCACAGATGTTGCTTTCCCCTAGTTCTTCAGCTAATTAGCACTTACAGCAGATGTAGGTATTAGGAAGGGAGACCTAAGACCTGAAAAGCCTTCCTACTGGCTGTCCAGTAATACAGAGCAGATGTTTTGTGGCAGGAGGTTTGCTACGAGATATTTACCCAGCAGGTGGAGGCAAGAGCTCAATAATCCACACAGCCCACACCATGGGGTGCACAAAACTCAGGGGAAAAAAAACCAGCGGGTTGTTTTTCCACACAAATATCCAAGTGGAGGATTGTTAATCAGGTTGTCCTTGCCATGCAAGCATAACAGCATTACTCACAACAGCATTTTGGAGATCAGGAATACAATATTGCATAATTGTAGAAGATGAACCAAGTGGACCTCAGCCAGATATTATCCCTGCAAACCCTGTCTGATGGTTGCAATTAAGGAGCTGGCTTCAGAAGGATGCTCTGTGCTCTATGCCAGAACCCCAGGACAGCTAAGAACATTTTACTTGAAACAAAACAGAACAGCTGTTCCTGTAGCATCTGTTCAGATTTTAAGGGTGTGAACTAGCAGCAGATTATACACTTTTTTAGCAGTAGTCACATCTGACCTCAAAAGGGATTAGATAGCTGGAATATTACATGCATATCAGGCTTTTACTCACATCTCAGTGCTCAGAGAAAAGCTTTTTGCTTTTTGCTTTTACTGTAAGAGCCTGATTCATAAAAGGTGTCTTCGGACTGCTGAATAACAAACTGGTCCCTACACAGGCAGGGCATCATCAGCATCAAGAGTTCCAGCTAGCCTGACCAGGCTGTGAGGCTGAATTCCACAGCAAGCCCCTCACACACCTGCCACCGTTTCACCATTCATATCAGCCCAAAGGATCTTGACCCAAATACCTGAGTCTCAACAGTCCCTTTACCCTTGTAAGTAGTCTCACAGCTCAAAACTGCAGGTAAATTACTGCAGAGTCAGCTACACCTTAGTAATTGTCCATATGTACAGACAGCAAAAACTGAAAACAGCAGCTTAGCCAGTTACATTGTTTTAAACTTCATTACCTGTGCACATTACCTATGGAAAGGTAAAGTACATTCATAGAGTCCAGTTTTCAAGCAGCACTTCTGTGCCTGGACCCTCCATCAGTACAAGCAAGTGAAGTTCCTGAAGTGCCACAGCCTTGGCTTCCAGATGGAAAGACATTAATATTTTCAGACTTTAGGGCTGTAATACTTTTCCTCCCCACCTTCCCCACTCCTATAACACAGCTGCAAGCACCTCTCCATCCCTTGGATCAGCCCACAGCACTGTTTCAGTGACACACACTAAGAGGGGAGCACAGACTGACAGAGACTGTGCTGTGTCTTTCCAGTCTCCCTGGGTAAGAGCTGCCAGATGAAACTGCACACTGAAGCCAAACAAGCTATTAGGAACCACAGGATACTTCTCAGGATGATGAGACAGTGTAAACTATTCCTTGCAAACCTGGCATCAGCTCAGCAGCTGGTCACACTGCCCAGCCTGCCTGGTTAATTGCACCAGGACTGCACAGGGAATGTCTCCTCCTCACACACTGTAGCCATGAGACAGCATCACATGCACACTCCAGAAGCTGCCAGCATGTACCTGGCCAGGTACACAAAACCTGTTTGCATTGCTGACAAAGTTTACTTGTGCCTGCAAATCAACAAAACTTCAGGTGCTCTTTTGGGAGGGTGCCATCCTACACACTCAGTCTGTCAGACCAGTTCAGTGCAAGGGAAACACCCATCTTCACCTTGCCCTTCCAAAGATCTGCTCCCTCCTGCACTCCCAGAAGAGAGCAGCATGGAGAAGGCTCCAGACCCACCTCAGTGCACTGTAGCCCTGGCACAAGCTGACACAGCACAGGACTCGCTCCTGGTTGGCCTGGCTCTCTCCCAGGTATTTGCACACTATGTTTCCACCCAGGCTGAAGCCCACAACAACCAGCTGGGTCTGAGGGTAGGTCTTCTTGATGTAATTCACCATGGCACCAAATTCCCAGGTACATCCTAAAAAGAAGAACAAAGTTAAAAAACATATTCTAATATATTTAAATTCTCATTTGAAGCTTCAGTTGTGTGCTTTGAATTCAGCTTCTTACCCTTTCTGACTTTTCAATAGCCTTAAGGTTTTAACAGCTCTGATTCACATGTGTTCATACATCTGTGAGTCCTGTGGAGCTTAGCTCATGCTTAGTTCTGACAGAGTGCCAAAGCAAGATGAAATTTAGTTGCTTAAAAATCATGGTGACAGTTAACGTGACAATCAAAACTCTTCCTTTGTCAAACAGCTTTAAAAAGCAGAGTCCAGCAACTCTGGGCTTGACATTACTATGCAAGAGCAGCACACATCATTACCTTCCTGAGGCAGTTTGCCACTTCTAAAGTGAAGTGAGGTATTTGGAATGCAGTTTGCTCCTTTGTTTTTAGCAAGACCACCATGGATCCCTAAATCCATGCTGCTGTGGGGAGGGGAAAGGAGTGGCTTGTCAGGAAGAGCTCCCAGCAGACTGCTGCAGAGCCTGACTGAGCAGGTGATCTCTGGAATCAGGGAGAAGGGTGTAAGCAGAGATGTTCAACTCTTTGTAACCAGTGAAAACGTAAAGATACTGCAGCTCCCTGAAAGACACACGGGTATCCCCACATCAAAAGAATAGTTAAGTATCTCTATACAGATCTGTTCCACTGTCTGCAAACACCCACTTGCATCCAACAGGCTGCAGGGCACTGAGGGATCCAGTTTCTGGCAGTGCTGGCATCCTCCAACTGTTTGACAGAGTTAAAGGCCTCCACACACACAACAATCCGAGGATCTGTAACTATTTCTCTTGCTTGTGAGTATAGGAAAAGGAGATATGGAGAAGCAGCTGCAATAGTGATGGCATTAATACACTTGTATCAACTGTTTGTGCAGCTTGTTAACCTTCCCTTTGGATTTAAGGCCGCAAACCACAGGAGGCATCACATGAACAACAGAAATAGCACTCCAGATGTTTCTTCTTGTCCAGAGTCAGAAACTCAGCTCTATTCTGTGGAACTTGTCCAGGGAGATAAATCCTAGGATTGCACCATTCCAGCCTGTATTAACCTAACACTGCTCCTCTGTACCCCCACCCCAGCTGTACCATCCTCAGCAGACATCAGACTCCAACTTCAGCTAGCTCTGGAGTAAACCCTGAGCACCAGGGCTTGCTTGCTTCAGTGGAACAGCAAGCTCATGGCTTGCTGTTTCAGCAGGGTCTGGGCACCTCCTTGTGAACATTCTTAATGAGCAATCTTCAAGTCAACAAATTCTGCACTGGTTTCCTCTGGAAGAAGCCAGCAGTCAAAACACTTTAGTGCTTGACCTTTGTGATTTCGGGGCAGCTCAGAAATCCAAAACTACAAAAGCAACAGGTCAAGCTTGATATAGAGGCTGGGATTCAGAGATTCCCAAATTTAGGCTACTTGCTCCTCAACAAGTATGCCTGGAATACAGCAAAGCTGAAAGGGCACTGAGCTATTTGGGTAGGAGGCAGAGTAAAGTCTACTGGACTTGCTGGCACTTTACTTACCAAGCAACTGTGCCAAGTGATTTACTGTTTTACTGAAAGGAAGTGCTAGGCATTCTTTGCCCTTTCCAAGGCTATAAAAGACTCAGAAAGGTATGTCTCAAGATGCACTACAGAATAACACCCTAAGGCCTAAAGCAAAGCTCCATGAAAGCAAACTCTTAACTTCTATCAAAATAGCAAATGCTTTAACATTAAAATTTAGTTTTCAAGACATGGTAGTCTTGCAGCCATAACAGCCCAGGGCCTCACTACAAATGAGGCTATTTGGTATTCCTGAAGTGTTTCCCAAAGAGGAGTATATTTAATAATTCTAAAACAAGCAACAAAGCATCACAGCCTATTTGCCTGCCAGACTTTGGCATCTCAAAGCACAGTATTTCTGTTTTGGCAGTTTAACTGTTCAAGATAACTGTTCTGTTAATCCAAAATTTAAGCAGTAGCTTAGCTAACGTTAAAAAATAAAACCTAACACAATTGACAGGGTACCTATAGATACTTAGAGTAAAGAGGGAGATAAGAGCTTAAGAGAGCACAGGAACAAGCAGATTAGGTCACAGGCAAAGAGGCCCCATTCTACAAAGATCACATTACTCACCAAAAGGGCAATTAAGACTAGCTCAAGTCACCCTTCACACAGTTTCAAATCATTTATTCCTTTTAATTTCTAGGTTAAGAAAGACTTCCTTATACTCAAGGTGAGAGCCATAATCACTGCAGTTAAGCACTACCACATCTGTAGCTTTACTGTCACACTCCTGAACTGTTGTTGTTGGTGACTTGTGTTATATCCAGGAGCAAATCCTCACATGTCCCTCCTAAGATATAAATGTACTTTCTGGATAGGCTGGTAACAAACTCCTCTCAGGTTGCATTTTACAAAGCCTCAGAAGTGGGATTTATTCTTCAGAGACAGGTGTGTTTCACATTCCATGAAACTGGCAAATTCAGTATCTCTAAAATAATTTGAACAGGCTCTGGGTAGGCACAAGAGGGTTTTTTTTGCCCAAAAAGTTTTCTTACCAAAGACTGCCTCCTTGATGAAAATACATGTGTAAGAGCTGGCAGAAGAGTGATTTTAGTATTAGTGAAAAGTGAATTTAGTATTAGCCTCCTCTCTTCCACCCATGTAAGTTCAGTTTAGCTCTTCAGAAACAGCACAAAACTGTTTTACCCCCAGGGGGGTACAGCAGTTCTGTTACTCTGAAGGAGGCTGATCAATTCCTAGAAGTTCCATGAGCTTGAAAATAAGTTCCCCAGGTGCCACGAAGTACCTACCATACGTGAACATCCGTGGTGAAGTGAGCTCAATGTTTGGCAGGGCTCCCAAGTGATTCAGGACAGCACATCTGTAGCCATTTTTCTGGGCATAGTCAACAAAGGTGCGGATGTACTGCTTCTCACTGTGGTTAGCAATCCCCGGGCAGATCACCATCGTGACATCCTCTGTGCTCAGAAAGAGAGGGAAGTTAAGTAAATGTCACTTCATGCAAATTAAGAGAGTCAGAAGGTTTCATTTCAGATCCGTGGGAAACCACCTACCACAAGCAAGCTAGAATTCCTAGTAGCCTGCCAAAAATCCCATATGGGACAGGACAGCAGCAGCTCTAGTGCTACAGATGTGAAAAAGTAATTCATGCTATGGGAGATGAACAGTTTTTAACTTCAGGGAAAGCTGTGCAAACAGTTCTCCAGGCACTGCCTAGAGACCAAGAGTACATTCTTCTGTCTGAAGGCCATGTTTGATGTTATACATGTTCTGCCTTCTGACAGCCTGCTGTGACTGTGATGTGTGTGGAAGCTGTGGAGCCCAGCACTCCAAGCAGACTGGTTATGCTATTTCCCCCTCATTTCCCTTCTAGAGCTTGGTGTAATACAGATCTTCCAAATGAAGCTCTGCTAAGCACAGACATTCTGATCAGCTGACATTAGCCATCATCTACTTTGTGGCTAATCTAATGATATTTGATCTGCTGACACTGTTCACTAGTTTAACAAGATATCATTTCATCAACCAAGAAAGTAATTGCTGTAATTCAAGTAAGCACAGTAAATTACATTCAGGATTATCATATGCACTTCAAATTAACCGTAACTCTCATGTGCAAAGCTCCAACATTAGCCATCAGCTCTAGCCACTGAATTTTTATCTCATTAGAAAAGCACTGCTCACAGCATTAAAGATAACAGTAACTGTTCTACTGCAGCATTGTACCATGAAGATCTCAACACTGACAGTTTAAAAAAAATAATCTGCTTTTTCTGAGGACCAAATGGGAGCCGTGAGCTCTACCCTCATGTGTCCCCCAGAGCACAGAATCAAGGTTAGCAGCTAGATGCAGCCAGCAGCTGTGGGACTGACCTCCAGTGCAGTGCTCAGAGCGTGGCTCAAAGAGATCAAAGGTGGCTGTTGCTCCATCTGGCATCGTGAGGTACTTGCGAAGTCCATGTGGATGTGGTGATCTCACTCTCCCCATTTTTCCATAAAGAGCTGTCTGGATATGTCCACTCTTCCCCCAGATGAGGGGTGGAATGTACCTGAAAGGCAGTAATTTAATTGCTTACCCCTGCTGAGTTAATGAGCCCTTGAGTACACATAAGCACTGCCATAACAAATCTCACCAGCTCCCAAATAGAGTAACAAATATGGAATTGTTTTTGCTCTGACTGAACTGGCAGCAGTGATCTTTGCAGCCTTACACAAGAGGAGAGACCAGAACATTCTCAAAGCTGAAAAATCAGCACTGATAGCAGCAACAGAAGCCAAAACCCAGACATTCCCTATATTGAGATGTTAGAGGAACAAATGCTTCTCACTAAATACACAGAGGCCTTGTGCCTTGGTGAGATTGGGAGTGCATGTTGCCAACCAACCAAAGTGACCTCCAGAACTGTACAGTGCTGTAAATCTGTTTTAATTGAAACACTGAAGTCTCCTGGGTCGAGCCACATGAACTTGTGTAAGCACTTGACTGTACAAGCCAATGGCAGAAACAACAGGATTCACACCACATTCCAGAAAATTTAAAGCCCCAAGACTTGCTAGCTGGGAGCATTTTACACAGAACTGCTTTACTAAGTTAAGCAAAGAGCACAGTACAGGGTGATTTTGCCTTTCAGAATTAGGTAAAAGTTGGGGCAGTGTTAAGAGAACCAGTCAGAACTGACCAAACTCCACTGAATAACAAATCCCTTTCAGTAAGAAGGGAGAGTCTACCAATTACTTATGCTTATCAAGGGTATATTAAAGCTATGTGACAAAGCAGATTGTCTCTCTTTTCCTGGCTTACAGGCCCTCAAAAAAAATATGTGAGAAACATGGCTATGAGCTGGAAAGCATTAAAAGCTTAGTTATCAGATTTTTTTAGCACAAGCAGAGCTGCAAGTGGTTTAACAGGAAACATACTGTGCCCTAGAACCACCATCGTGTGGGCAAGTCACCTGGTCACTCAGCAAAGGAGACTGAGCCAATGCCCTGAAAAGGAAAGTTATATCAGCTCTGAACAGGAAAGCATGAATGATTTATTGTTGAGGAGAACTTCCAATTAAAGAACTGTGGTCTCTGGTGCACAGACCAGGGTATCCAGAAGAAGCTTGAGAGCTTCTGACTTCACCTTGGATCCTGAGGTATTAGCAACTCTGTTCTTGTTGTGTTTAGGGCTTCCTGCAATTATTCCTTTTGACTTTTAGACAGCATATAAAGCAGAGATCATGCTCTTCCCTGTTCACAAAAAAACTAGGCAGCTTAGGACTCAAATGTACTACTTAAGCCCATAATCCACTAGAATGTGACAGAAACCCTACCTTTGTGCTCTGACACCACCTATTCATCCAGCTGGACCTTTCCCCATGCCAGCTCTTATGTGTCATATCCGCAACTCCCTCTTCCCCCGCACGCTCCTTAAAAAGACTTCCTATCAAATAAAAACTATTTAGGGTTGTTTAGCAAGACAAGAGCAGCAGTATGCCCTCTTTCTCCCCATTCTTTTCCCTCATCTGTGAGGGGGATTTCTTACAGTCAAAGCAACACAACAGTTCTCTGTAGTTTCACTCATTCTTGCAAGTGCACTTCCCAAAGAGATCCAAAACAGATTTCTGGAGAAGCAGATATTGCTTCAATAAAGGCTACAAAAACTGCCAGCTAATCCTCACAACCTTGTAAATTAGCACTCAGTGCCTTCTGGATTTGATCAACTTAACTATAAAGCTTTTCAAAGGATCCAGGCAAGGCCAGGAGCAGCACCCCTCTCCTGTCAGCCCAGCATCTCTGCACAGGGTCTTGCCAGACACAATGTACAACTGTGCAGATTCCCAGCAGTGACAGAGGCTGGATGAGCTCATCCTCTGCAACAGCTGCCAGAGGTGGAAAGCAGTCAGTGGGTCCATTCTCACAATTCAGGGTAGATATCCATTGGGATAGGGCAGTCAAACTAAACCAGCCTGCACAAGAACTACACATGGATTTGCTCAAGTCACACACAGCTCAGTGCAAGGGTTTTGAACACAACTATTATGCCAGATGGAAGAGCCACTGCTGGCCTAACATAAGGAAACACAGCCGGCTTCAGCCCAGTCATTTACTGTACCATCAGTTCATATCAGTAGCCATACTCCACACTAGCCAGTGCTTGACTGGCTTTTTGTCTTTTTTCTTCCATAGACCTCCTTTACAGATAGGGTTTGCTAGCACCTTTTGAGGGGAGCTGACAAATACAACCTATAATAAGAATTTGCAGCTCCTTTAGAAGAGACTCAGACGTCAACATTGCTTCAGGGTTTCTAAACTTGGGTGAGAACATGCATCAGAAAATTTTGGTGATTCTGCTTCCATTCAGTGCTCTTCAAATCAAAGGCTATCCCCAAATCTTACCCTATAGGGCTAACAGGAAAGCAATTTGCCCAGCTACAGCAGCTAAGTTATACAGCTATTACTGATTACTGCTACCATGAAAAAAACCAAACCAAACAAAAAAATCAAGGATCTCTGCAGGCACCAATCCTATCCTCATGTTTAATCTACAGTTCAGTTTCCAGCTATAGGTTACAGCCATCCACTGGAACAGATGCAGCAGCACATACCACAGGATGTTGTTGAAGATGAAATTAGAGTAGTCTTCAAAGCCTCACCACAACTGCCAGAGTGTAAATGAAGGCAAATGCTTTCAAGCACACTGCTGCCCAAGAGTGCACTGCTTCTCACAGCCTGCCTCTTTGGGTCACTGATGGTTTCTCTGAGGAAAGAAACCCCCAGACCTGTCTTTGCATAACCCAGCAGGAGGTTACCTAAGTACTGCTCTGCAGTAAATCAAACCTTTGTACTGCTTTTACAGGCAAACAGCACACGCAGTTTCCTTGACATGTTTTTTATTGAAGGCAGGAAGCCCTTTTGCTCCATGCATAGTGATGGTCAAGTGACAGCTACAGTTTCCACATTTCCCTCAAAGCTGAAACCCTGTGGAACAAGGGAGTTCCCTGTTGCTCCCTGCAGAAGGCACAAGTGTTTGAGCATCCTATGGACCAAGTAAAATGCTCAGCTTATCTTTTATGATGCTAAATCCAGTCAGCTGCTTAAGCATCACTGCCTGCAGCAAAGGTGGCTTGTGTTAGTCACTCTGCATGTAACTGCATTCTTTTAGATAAATATTCAAAGGCCAAGCTTCAGCATGAGTAATGTGCATAGTACTCTGATGTAGGGATTTGTGACTCCTACCGAGGCATTAGGCATATTTCTAGTTTGCACATAAGTTTTAGGGCAGTTGAAACTCTGAAATACATGCAAGTGTTCAGGCAGAAGCTTGTTATCTCACCAGTGTTTTTGTTCAGGCCCATCAGCCTTTAAGCAACAGAGCTGTGAGGCAAAACACATCCCTTAAGTATCCAGGCTCAGGAGACTGAACAACACAACACTTCAACAGGGAAAGGGAAGAAGGCTGCCCAGATAGTACAGATCTTGTATTATCAGTGAAAAACTAAGACAGATTAGAACTTACCTTACCAGACTGATGCAAAACCAAGCAGTTAAAAATATTACTTCTGTTCACCAGGACAAGTTGCCAACCTGACCTACTACTACTTTACAGTAAGAGTGATTCCTCTCTTTCACTGAATTCCAGTAAAATCTGTTCTCAGTTGAGGACAAGGTATCCTTAGCATCTATAGCAGAATCAGACATATGATCTGCCTGTCACACTATTTCTGTTGACCCCTCATTTTGCCAATGGGCAAATCTATTTTTGAAATCTTCATGTGACTTTTATGTCTTTTGCTGAGACAAAGTCTACAAGAACTTCCAAGAGCAAGTACTGAGCCTAATGGTGCAAGACTGTACAAGACTGAAGGATGGGTGAGATCTTTTTATGCTGTGTTTGTGTGGACTTCCAGCTTGCTTTTACTAAACCTATTAAAAGAAGAGAGCATGGAAAGAACTCTTCAGTCCTGAAGGTGCATGATACCACACTGGTGAGGGAGAAAACCTGCCAGGAATTATTATGCAAAAGCCTTTACCCTCTGAAAGGACAGATCAGATAAATTTTATTTAAGCCTATTATGTGAAAAGCAGTTCCAGAGACATTTCTATCCTCAACCCAGCTGAAAAAACCTAACTACCCAGTGCTGATAGCAAGAGCTAGAACAGATTGTTTTGTAGTGAAGTAAACATTCCTCCTGGCAAACAGCTGAAAAAAGATGCTTCTCCAAAACAACCATCCTGCAGACAGAAGAGCACGTACTCAGGGCATTCTTCTTGTGGTTTACCTTAAGAAAACAAGCTCAGCAGGATGCAACACAGGCAAACACAACCATGGAGACTGAAGCAACTAAGTAGCATTCAGCCTAAGGGGCTTTTGAGTACTGCCCTTCAGATTTTATGCTAAAACTAAAATTACTGCTAAATTTAACCATGTCTTCCCAAGCAAGAGCCCTTCACTCAAAAGCAGGTGGCTTCCCTCCAGCATTGATAACAAGTAGAAACAAGGAAAATGTTCAAGGACACAACAGATTTTCAACTCTTTCCTCTCTGTCTGCTATAAATTAAAGTGGTTCTGAAAAGCAGTGTACTGCTTGGAGACAGTTCAGTAGATATTCCTCAGTGTCCTGTTCCAGAGAAACTGCTCCCAGATGCACAAAAGCCCAAGAACAAACACCAGGTCCATAAGCAGCATTTCCTCTGTTATGCAATAGTGGCTTATGGTGACAGGAGCTGAGCAGTGAACACCAGCCAGGAGGACCTCTTGCCAAGGCCTCCACGTGAGGACAAGGACAGCAAAACACAACAACCCAGACACGGATGTACTGATAAAAAAAAAATCCAAGGGTAAAGTTGTGTTGTACCAAAAATGGCGATTTTTATTTCTGTGAACCAAAAATGGCTTCCAAGCTTTCTCCAGACCCAAAGGCTTTTACCTGATCCATTTCCCTGTTTTGATTAGGTTGACTGCAATAGATAGCAGGCACTCTGAATAAATATAAATATTTGAAGCAGTTCTGTCTTCCAGCAAGCAGCCCTGTAACTTCCAGTAACAGGACTCTGCAACAGAAGGCAGATGGAGAACAGGCCTGGGGATGGTATTTACTTGTTATGGAAGGTCACTTACATGGCCCAACAAGTACAGAGTTCATCACTCTTCAGTGGCTAAGTGAATTCACAGCCAGTTACATAAACCTGCTCACCAATGTTAATGTTTGAGCTCTAAACCTGCATTTCAGCTGTGCAGCACAGCCTCACATCTTGATAGGTGGCTGCCCACGGTGCTTGAGAACAAGACAATTCCTAGGTTTTCCCAAAAATCTCTCCTAGCGTTTTAACATTTAAAACAATTCCAGCATGTGATTGTAGATTAAGTTTAGTGGCTCTCAGGCTGTAGATTATCATTTTAGAGCACATACATAATCCAGTATGCAGGAATTTAGGAAAGCAGCAGCTGTATAAGCAGCTCACACAAAGCACATAAAAACTGGGCTATTTTTATTAGCAGGCATCAGCATTCAGGTCCTCAAAGATGTGAAGTGGAAGTTCAGCAACAAGCTTATTTCTGGAGCATTCCTTCATTGCATCTGAGGAGATTAACACTTTAAACATTAACTCTTACATGGCCTTTACGTGCTATAGCACACTGGATACTGATGTGAGAAAACAGTCTACAATTTGTCAGTGTCAGGATATTCTAAGAACTATTGCCTGCATTACAATAGGTAAGAGATTATTTTGCCCCTTCACAGAGCAGTTTGGAGGTATTTAAAGAATGCTTACAAAATCAAACTTTGTTTGAACCTTGTCCTTTATTTGATGCTAGGGAATGCAAATTTAATTCCAATCAAGGAAACTCATATAAAAGTCTGCAGGGCTCAACCCTCGACCCCAAATATGTAGAAAGCAGCTTTTTCTGCATCAGCTGAGCTAGACTGCTCAATGTGATGAGGACACAGCAAAAAAAAATGCAACAAAAAAATTTAAGCAAGTTACAGAGAGCTTCCACATTCCCTGAGTCTCAAAAAAGAAACAAATGGAGTAGAAGTGTTTGTTTGCTGCCCACAGTACCTGTGTGAAGTCAGAACTATTTAAAAGTTCAGACTGGCCTCCTTGGCTAAACCACCTCCTTCACCATTTTAAGAAGCTTTTATTTAGTAAAGTGCCCATCACACCCCTCCTCCCCCACCAGTGACTACAAGAAGTATTTTAGTCAAAACAAGGCATGAGGATTTACAGCACTTAGAATCTTCTTTGCTGATAAGAGCTGGAGAACACAAGGCTGCTGCCAATGCCACAGCACCCAGCAAAAACTCAGACCCCGAGGCTGCTTCTCTGCAAGGTCAATGCTTCAACTTACCATCAGGGAAGCTGCCATTCTCCTCTACCTCTCAGCATGTTCACTTGCCAAAGCTTCAGGGGTAACACTGTTCTTCTAGTTTATTATTCTCCTGGAAGTGTTCCTCCCAGAGTAAAACACCTAGGAGTTGACAGGGATCAAACACTGCTTGCTATTAGGGGGAAGAAAAGAACACTGAGAAGCTTGAAGACAGCTTTTCTGACTTCTCATCTCCTTGCATCTAAGAGAAAAGCAGTGACAGTGTAAAAGAGTCTTCTGGTACCAGGCAGCCTGCTCACCCAGCATAGGTTGGTGTGCAAACAAAGGATAAGAAGAATCTAGGCTGGATCTTTGACAGTGTTTACTAACAGGCTTGACAGTCATTTGCCTCAATCTTTGAGGAGCTTGCCTTTGCTGATGATAAAAAGTATGCAGACAGCAAGGATAATTACTTTCGATATGGATGACACGTGCCCCATCTCTACAGAAATAAAGATACACACATTTTGTTAGAATAAACTGTAAACAGCCAAAAATGTCTAGCCTAGTACAGCAAGCACTGGCCAAATTTACCCTCATGAATCAAAGAGCCAGCACGGCATTTCTACAGGAATAAGAGCAGATGAAGGACTTGCTGTACCCTTTTGAAAGACAGGAAAAGGACACAGCTGCCACCAGCAGTTAGGCCCAAGTGCTCAAAGGCACCAATAGCTGTGCTGAATTGCAAGAGCTTCCATACAAGAAGCAGCAATTTGAATGGAAAAGGGTCTGATTATGCTACTCCACTTGGTAATCCAAAGTACAGAGCTGGACAGGGCCAGAGGAATGGAAAAAGGGCTAAGAGAACATGAGCTCTAGGAAGACAGATGGTCTTGCCTCCCAGTGTTTGGTAGATATGTAGAAAGTTTCTGGCAGTTTACAGAACTGTAAAAACCAGTACTAACATCTACAAGTGCAAGGTACCTGGCACACAGCCATCTCAGGCAGTTTTACAATTCAAAGTTCTTAAATTATTCATCCACCACCATTTGGCTTACTGAATGACACCACAGTTACAATGCACTGAATTAGACCAGAGGTGAGGATTGTGCCATAAAGGGAAAATAAAGTCCAAAAGTGTTTACTCTAAGAATTTTTAAACACCTGCACAAATAGCAGAAACAAGCAAAGTTATTCTGTCTCCCTGCCAGCCTGTTTTTCATAGCAGTGCCCTCACCCTTTCCTCCCTTAAGCAGGAGCTGAACAAACCAGGTCTGAAAGTCAGTTCACAGCTATGAACATTCCTCTGCACAAAAGAATTGGTCTTATAACAGATTTGACAACAAACCCAGTACTACTATAACAGAAGGGATTGCTGGGCTACTTATTTTGCTTTCATGGTAGAATCGGAAAAGAGCTGCTTAATCAGCTTTCCTAACACTCTGAATAATTAGCAAGTAATCAAAGCCTTGCAAGATTTTTCGGTGGAGTATGGCACAAGCTGTTTTCACATAGCTTTTTCCTAATTATCCTACAAACTGTTTCATGCATAACTGCAGGAATTTAAATACATTTGTTCCCCTTTAGTCTCCAGGTGACTTTCAGGCCTAAAGACAGGATTTCTTTGATTGTTTAAAATTTTCTATATTTAAAAAAAAGGCTGTGATAACATCACTAGAATAGTAAAAATAAATAATCACATATACATTTTAGAGCTCTCTTTCCTGTAAACTCTTTCTATTCCCAACAGCAATTATATTCCCAACAGTCCTGTCTTCCTTAAGAGAGATAAAGAGGTAGGAGGACTGAACAGCTACCTGTTGACACATTTTGTTCTGGTTTGTTTCAGCTGAGTTTGCTTCCTTTTGTAATGGAAGTCTTTCAGACAATATTTTGCCCAAGAACCAGGCATTGGAGATGATTGCTACAGTTTTCAGAGAAGCTGGCAAGCCCAGCTGATCCAGAGAAAGCAAACAAACCAAACTTGCAGACAATCAACACAACACCAGGGTTCTGCAAGCAGCTCATCACTCCTGCAATTAATGCACAACAGATGCCTAAATACTGCTGGACATGTTTTGCATTTTCACTCTTTTGGGAATGCTCTGTACTCCACCTCAAAGTCAAAGACGTGGCCCTAATACAGCAATGCTAGGAGCCTGTGCCGTGAGAACAGAGCTGAAAGAGCAGGAAAATGGACTCTAAATTAGCTTACAATCCATTTCCAAAGACTAGCCTGATACAAATATACCTTCAAGGCTGGTAATCAGCACAGCCTCATGCTTGCTCCTTCAGTGACTAGGGACATGTCATACTGGAGTGCAACACTGGGATAGCAAGTATCTCAAGTACCAAGTAACTCAAACCTCCTCAACGTGTTTTTTATGAAAGGAATTGCTTTGCAGTTAAGGCAGCAGACATAATCAAGAATCCAAACACATTTGTGTTAGCACCAACCTGGAGTGCATCACAGAACCCTCTCTGGGTTCCAATTTCAACAGATAATGCTTTGTTTCCTCTAAAAGTTAACAGACCCCACAGCCTAACAGCTTATACCTTATGTAATCAAGGCACCTAACACAGCACTGCTAAAAGCCTCTCATCTCCTCTAAAATGACTATCCTTAAGTCAGCTTGACTTTTGAGATCCAAAAGGAAAGTTCATGCAGCTGCACTCAGCACTTACTATGTAATTGATGTACTTAGAGCTTCTAAATAGGACTTGCAAGTTTTCAAAGTGATTGCAGAAGAGAAATACTGTAATCAAAGTCCTTGTCCCTCCAAAGCCTCATGAAATTGTACTAAATGCTTGCTATTATTGGAGAATGTTCTTGGTGAAGCTAAGGGCAGCTGCACTGATTCTGGAGGTCTTGGAATGGAAGATCAGGATCAGCCTGCTCAAATACACAGCTGACACAAGGTCAATTTGAAAGTGTATTCAACAGGCTTAGAGCTGGCCTCTATATCATTACTTTATTAAACTAGTTAGGATGTGCTCTAGCAGTAATAAATTTCATTAGTTTTCAATCAACTTGAAGTACTTCAGATAAGAGCAGGCACTTTAAAACTAATAGCCAGCCCTATACTCATTATAAGGGCACTGACACACCATGAAAATGTTTCCTTCCTGTGAGCCCCAACAGATTCCTTCCCTAATAAAAAGGAGTACAAGAACATGAACAAGTGTTAACTGCATCCATCCCTCCCCCATTTCCAAAGGCAGTGGGCTATTGGTGCTAGTATAGTATAATATCAGCATACAGCTTCAATAAAGATGGACAGTGATGACTTTTTCTATGCCTCTGTGGAAAACTCCACACAACAAGGCTTCATCATAAATTCAGGTATCTGACACAATAAAGAAATGCTTGACTTAGAAAAGATTTATTTTAGTAAGAGTGTACCCTGACATTCATTTGAACCTATGTCTATGAAACACATGAGGAGGAATGGCTAAGTGCAGCTCTTCTCCCTATAATACAGGTCAACATGGAAAAAAATATACTACTTACTCTTTGGTCAAAAGTGGGCAGGATTTGAGTAGAAAGCGAGCCAAAGCAGAGTCCTGGTAAATGAGTTCAGGAGGGGCAGTCGGGCTCTTTAAATTCAAGCAGCGAACAATAACATACAGAACAGCAGCAACTGCAGCTAGCTTTACTCCATCAAACACTGCTGGCAGCTCAGAGGTTTCCAATATTGCACTCATTTTCAGCCTGGAGATAAAAAACAGCATTAAAGCTTTTAGAAATATAGTGCTGGATATGAATATCAACTGTCACGTTATATATGCAGTGCTAACCAACTACATTTGTCAGTCAACACTGCCAGGAAATCCTAGCATACCAACTCAGACTAGCAACTTTTAAGTTGGAAGAAAATTTAGTTGGTATTGTTCTAAAAATCCTGACTAACAGAAGAAAAACTGGATGATCAGCTGTGAAGGAGATTTATCCTAATCAGTGCTGCCCTAGAATTGCACCTAGAATTGTCTCAGGTGTCAGCAGCCAGTCAATACATGCAGGATCTTGGCCAAGACTACCCAGGTCAAACAGAAAAGAAAGGCTATAAAGTGAAAAGACAGGCTATAAAGCTGCACCTTGGCAGCTTTGGACATGTGTTCCTTCACAGGTGTACAAGCCAGGCTGAAAAGGAGCACCTGAAAGAACTACTGTGTTAGCTCCTCATCCTGAGTCTTGCAGTTCCATGAGAACACTGGTACTAAATCCTGCCTGCACTTAACGTGGTCACTTTAAGTACTAGCATTTTCAGCATTTCTTTTTATTCACTGTGGTTCTGCAGCTGAAGGACTAGATTAATATTTACTCTTTCAAGGGCTTCAGAGTAAAGGAACAGAAGCAAAGAAGTATAAAAAATTATATCCTTCCAGCTTGAAATCAAATTCTTAAACCGATCCAGCTTATTTTGAACTTACAGTTCAAACAGCTGGCTGCACTTACTGTTGAAGGGACAGGTTTTTCCCTGGGTCTTTCCTAAGTCACATGGGTAACCCAAGTAAGATAAGTGACAAGCCAAGTCTTACCAATTTCAATTTTCTTCAAGCTAGAAAAAATTGCCAGTCCTCAGCAGACTTGTCATCAATCCACGTGCTGCCCGAGCTACCCTGTGGGAGGGAAAAGCAAATTGATTATTACTGATAAAGCTGCATTTCTCAGCTGGAAAGGATGAAGACAAATTTATACAAAGGCCCCATCGCAGACATAGCAAGCTATTTGTGTAGTCAATCATAACCAACTCTGATCATCTGCATCAAAAATCCCTTGCCAGTGGACAGATTCCACGCTAGATCGCTTGCCTACTATATTTAGATATTTATAGATGAGTTGCATATTAACTCATCTGCATTGTGCAAATGCAACTTCATAAGCAGAGAGACTTCATCTCTGCAAGACAGTGAGACGTTGTACTCAGAAAACCTCCCCAAATCTCTGCCTATTTAAAGGACTAGGATTAGCAGGATACTCTTCTCAACCTTGCAACATCTACACTGTTACTGAAGTGTGAAGCCAGTCTGAAAGAAGTTTCTGCTACTTTTATTCAGGCTTAGCAAGGCAGCTCACTCCTACAGATGGAAGCTTGTAAACAGTCTCTCCTTGTTCCCACACTTGCTTTTTGAGATGTTACAACATATCACACTTCAACACGGTGGGAGCCACAGGGGGCTCAGATACAGCCACCTAATTAACACTAGTGCACATGCAAGAAGGCTTGTTACAGGAATTTGATGATGCCAATAAAAGAGAAAGCTTTCAGCCTGTGACCATAAAAGTGTAAGCAATACTTGCCATTAGAACTGCCTTCCCACAGGCACAGCAAATCGATGGGGACTCAGAGCTTCCAGGAAAAGCTCCAGAACTGTCTGCTCTCTACCACAGCTGCCGCTTCCAAATGGAAAATACGCTATCAGGACAGACCATACCGAAGCCTTACTCTCCTTTACAACAGGAGTAAGGACCTGAGAAGCACTTTCTGTACTCAGTGTAGCTACACCAAGACCCTTTGGAAGAAAGCACATGTGACATCAGCTATTGACTAACAGCTTGCTGGAAAGCTGCAAGTTTCTGCCACCACAACCATCTGCACAGCACAACAGAGTGAGAGAAGCAGAGACATTTAATCTTGGACAACTCTTCAGCTTTTGTTTTCCAATTCTGAGCTGAGAGGATGGGCCACAAAAATCCTTCTGTTCTTCTACTCAGAAGATTGCATGGGCATCATGAGAGGAGTTCCAGTTCAATGTTTAGCTGCAGGATGTTATCGCCCATCTCTACTTGGCAAGCTTTCACCAACATGACCATCAGTTCTGTAGGAGACCACAGGCAAACTACAGCAATGGCCTCACCAAGGAAGGTACAACTGCCTCAAGAGCACACCAGGTTCCTGAACTCAAGGACAATCAGGTGCTCAAGGAAATCTCCCTCATAATCAAACTCCCAGAAGTCCTGTTGACATCCTCCTATAATTGTTTTATTCAGAAAATTAAGAGGCACTAATACCTGAGACCATCCTGACACCTGGATTTTAAGTTAGTTTGCTATTTACAACTTTCACCTTAGTGAATTTTTAAAAATAACACTGACCACAATTAGTCATTAGGATTTTGTACTAAGTGACTCAGTATAATTAATCCAACTAAACCCTATCTCCCTGAGAACAGTCACTCCCATACAACCTTCAGATTACAAACACACCACATCTTTTCTGATACTTTCATATCTCATGTTAGCCTGTCGCTCCCTTAAGACAGCATACCAGCTTGCTATTGCTTTCAAAAAAATCAGCTGTTGGTAGGCAGGATTATGCATTGACACTTATGAACCAGTATTTTCCATTTTAGACAGTCTAAAACACACATTCACAGAACTTACGCATCTCAAACATGTGCTAGAGGTTTACGTATTTGTCAAAATCTTTACCCAAAGGCTCATATCAGCCTGTAGATGTAACACAAAGCTGGCACTGCTTCAATTGCACAGCTTTCTGCAGTGATAATTCAAGCAGTGGATCTGGCCCATGAAGACTCCATGCCCTATGGATTCAGCTGTGTCACCTGAGGCACTGCCTCCACAGTCTGGTATTTCTGAAGACCTAAACAGACCTGTCTCAGCCAGGGCAGATTTACAAGGGCTGAGTCAAGCCACTCAGCACTAAAATTTTAAGGGTTTAGCTTACTAAAATGGATTTGAGCTTTGCCTCTAATCACATAGGACAAATGTCTCCCTCTTTAACCAGCTGGGATGAGGTCACCTTGCTTCTGTTTTGTTAAACCCTTTTTGCATTGACCCAATAAACTTGTCTGTTTAAACAAAAAAAGATAACCACAGGGTTGAGCCAGACAAATTTTAATCTAGAATGTCCTCTAACTGGGTCAGCATTAATCTAAATGGACAAACATTTGCCTTCTTCCATACACAAAACATTGGATTCACGTCTGGCAGGCTAGGCAAAAGTACCAAAAAGCATACCACTGGAAGCAATCAAGCCTTCCCATCCATCAAAGCATTTGAGATCCACATTGAGGAACCCAAAGAAGCTGAAGCTCTTGGCCCCAAGGATGTTATTTTGAAGCATCTTAATTGCACAATTTTTTTTTATTTAATCACTTACAGGCATGACAGCCCCAAAGACCTGCAGCCCCTCTCACACAATGTTAAGTCCCATTTTAAACTGAGGGATAACTTTAACATCAATCATTGGGAAGTGAGTGCTGGATTTGTGGTCTTTTCGTTTGCCCTTTCATCACAAAAAGCTGAAAATCGTGTTACAGGAAACATTTCAGCATTACTAATAGAATGCACTTCATCTGTACAAGTATAAGGAGAAAAAAAAATCCCAAGTCTCACCCCTTCCAGACAGAAACAGACAAGTACAACAAAATCCAGTAGAGCTACAGCAAATTCTTTATGTAGCCTTTCAAAAACACTGGGTTTTTGAGAAAGCCATATCAAAATATTTACTTGTACAGTAAGTGAATTCACAACTATTAACAAATCCAAGACCTGTACACATTTCAGTTCCAGGTTTCCTGTGGAGAAAAAACTTCCAGGGACAGAAGTCACTGTGACTCAACAGGGCACACTCAGGATTTGGTAGCTACCAAGCTTTACAGCTCCTCCACCCACGGAAGCAGAGTCTGACTCTTCATACTGGAAAGCCAACATTAGAAAAGCAAAGATATTAAAGGAAGGCATTCCCACAGGATCCTCCCCCCTCAGGCCTTTTAAGAAGCCATTGAAAGCCTGGCAGACTCATTTATTTCACCAAAGCATTAGAAATGCTTTGGGCTAATGCAAGGATGCAGCTATATGGAACACAGGGGCTCCACTAAGGAGATATTCTCTTCTCCACTACATGGACTAAACAATCTTGAAGGAATGCCATTTCCAGGAAGGGCAGCTTGGTACAAAAGCCTCATGGATGCCTCCCCACCCCTCAGCACCCTGGCTCACTGATGCTCTCAGAGCTCAGCTGGACACCAAAACACTGGAAACATGCCTGGCCAACAGTGAGAGTCTTGAAAAACTCCCTTTCCAGTTACAGCTTACCAAGGTGAGTAATATTCTTACTCACTAGGACTCAAGAGCCAAAGAGACCATTTCTGACAGGTTTAAGCAGGCAGACTTTGTTAATTAATCTATCAGACATTTCTTGGACTGGTTTCATATATTTAGTGTCTGCTTGGGAATAAAGCTCTGAAATCAAGTATATCAGACAAGAGGAAAGCAAACCCACCCTACTTTAAAGAGCTGTACCTAGGCAGACTGGGATCAGAAATAAGGTGGGGGTTTTTTCCCACCTTTTTAAGGAGGAAGGCTGGAGTTAGTTCTTTATGGCAAGTTTCCAGGAAAGTGATCATCTTTAATACCAGCCAAAGCTAATGACTTTTCTGAAAGACACACTGCAAAACCAGAAGGTACAGGCTTGTCACTACCAGGTAAGGTATTTAGAACCACATTATGGGGAAAAGAACTTTATTAAGGAAAGGGTAAAAAGTAGACCACTGCATAGTTTTTTAAACAAAGACAAGCTTTATGCCAGCATATTACTCCGGGAAGTGCATGGAAGTGTCACACTACTGAGCTTTCAATAGTTTAAATACAGAGGGTGATGTTTAGAGACAATCCAGATGAAGATGAATACACTTGAGAAAGGCTCTGAAGCATGTGTCCTGATGGGAAAGGCTGCCAGACTAAGCACTGGAGGACAAGCCACACCAAGTACAGAACCTGTGTAAGAAGACTCATGAAAAAAGCCTCAAGCTTTACTGCACAGTCCCATATCCTTTTACCCAGCACCTGTATTAAAAAAAGCCTTTGTTTTTATGGCAAAGTGTTACATCTAAACTGCTTTGTTCCCTGAAAATTACACAGGCACAAGTTATTTTAGGGCCACACCAATACTATGCCTCATCAGCTTAAGCACAAAAACCAAGTCATAACACCACTCATCTTGAGACTGGCACCTACCCAGTGCAGAACCTCCCATTACCTTCAGTGTGGCTCAGAGAACACGTCAGAAGCAAATGCTGAGATCTTGATGCATCACTTCGCACTTCTGGCCATTTAAAAGAGCCAGCTAAGTCTCAGACCTCGAAGCACAGAGGGTATAATTAAGAATTAGCTGGGTACTTAAGGCACTTAAGTTTAGGGTTAGATGTGGCCATGAGAGATAAAGTGCAGTCCCTCAGGAGTTTGGCAAAGCCCACCATGGGTTTGTTGTCCAACACGTGACAGATTTTATCTCCAAATAAAGGGGGCACACTGACATGCCCCATCACAAGGATGGTTAAAAGAACACTATTTGGACAGCCTATTGAAATCCTCAGTGCAAATCCCTCCCTGTGCCAGGGCCATACCCAGGCCAGGATTTGGCAGGTTGGCAAGTACAGAAACCAGCAAGTATTGTTTACACCCTGTTCAAAAAAATTTCTTGGCTGGTGCCTTCACTGGAACTTGACCTTTTCATCAGTTACAAACCTGGCTCATACTAAATTTAGAGGTACTGTGAGGTTACAGGGATAAAGTTTATAGCACAAGGAACTATCAGCACAGTCAGAAAGGTGCCTTGAACTAGAGCTTTTTACCTTGCCCTTGAGGAGTTCAACACCTTCAGAGCAGAAATCAAGCATCTCAGGTAGAGGTGGGTGTACAGCCCAAGGTAGGTTGCTTAAAAATGCACCCAAGAATAAATCTACACCCAAGAGGGCCAAAGGCTCTTCAGCACTCGCACTTCTCCAAGAAGGTTAATTTACAGTCAAATGACCCCTGATTTTCACTTCCTTTTAACTACAGGAACTGCCTTTGTTTCCCCACAATATCATTTTAACTGATCAGAAATAGTTCTGTTTCAGGACAGGCAGGTTTTATACATTACCTAAGGTTGCTATGTAGAGTCCTTGTTACACCACTTTATCCTGGCTCCTGTTTGTGTCAAATGGATTGAAAACTCTGCATTAGCTTTTATTGCACACACCCCATGAACATGATTAAACCAAGACAGGATCAGACGCTGACTTCACAGAAATCAATTAATTGCAGTAGTCAAATAATTATGTTTGCTCAAATAACATGAGCCTTTCCTTTAAGATAAGGTGCAGAGACTTGGGACTGTCTCCCTAACCACTACCTTATGTAACTACAGGTCCTGGTAGAACAGGTGAAGATAACTTTTAGGTGCAGAGAGAAACATTGGGTAACACCTTTCCATGGTCTAACAGCATTAACAGGTGTCCCTTGCCTACCACACAACTGTGCCAGGGAGCAGCATTAAGCTCAAGGGAAGAACTGGAGTAAACAGACTGTAGAGAACCCAATAAACCATGCTCAGTGGTTGAGGGAATGCTGTTGGAATCAAGCCACAGAGAGCTAAGTGAGCTAATAAAAACTGCATTATAGACCAACCCTCCTCAAGGAAGTCTGCTCTATTCCTTCATTATATTTTGAAGCATCACATTGTTAAAGCCTCATTTATCCTCTGACTCCAATCCCTCCATTCCCACACTGCCACAGAGCTCAGCTGAACATACTGGAGGAACAGCTCAAAGTCCAAACACATCACAGCTGTTTGCTCAGACAGAGGGCTGACTAAGTGGGGAACATGCTCCACACATAGCAGGGAAAGCCCACCTGTAACAAATCACAACACAGGTAAGAGAACTTTATTTGAAAACAGTCCAGTTCAAGCAGCCTGAAAACACCTATATTGAACACGATGAAAAGCTGAGGTGCCATTTCACTGAGGTCTTTAAACACCTTGCTTACTTTGTTTCCCTGATGAGCAGCTCCCCTCCACAGGGGAGCAGAAGATTTGCAGAGTCATTCTCTCACAGCCTGTCTGTGACAGATAGAAGCCTTGCACTAGAGGAGTAACGTAATTCACACAAGTACATTGAAAACAAAGCAAAACATTTCAGGACAGAAGAACTACACACAAAGACAGGGGCTGACCAACACACAGCTACCACCACTGCTGAATACTCAGGTTCTCCCAGACTGCAACTAAAAGAGAGGTTTTGGAGCACTACAGCAGTCACCAGCAATTCAACGTGCAAAGAGCTACGCTGCCCTCTCTCCTGCTGAATCAGAGAGACAGGCTAGGGGATGACAGGCTCATGTTTTAGGACATTTTGTCCTTACCTCTTACAAGAAGGCTCACTGTAAATGACTGTGCATGTGCTCATTTCACTTAGTACAACCCTTCATATTCACATATGCTCAACCAACACTTCACAGAACTGGGTGTTCCAGATAAGGGAGAGCCAGGCCTGAACACCCCCTGCACAAGCTTTTTGGAACCTGCAGCTCTACACAAAAGCATCTTTGAGGATGCTTTGAGGTAAGTTTAGAA
Organism: Leptocoma aspasia; assembly: GCA_013399835.1. Lineage (NCBI taxonomy): Eukaryota > Metazoa > Chordata > Aves > Passeriformes > Nectariniidae > Leptocoma > Leptocoma aspasia. The sequence continues at coordinate 93,749 of VXAX01000072.1, read as the reverse complement.
GCAGGACAAGCTACTCAACAGTGAGCCTCTCAGTAGCAGTGGGTCACTTGTCCCTTCCTATGAGGAGCCTGTACTATACTTTTTGAGTACTTGATGCCCTGAATAGGGCTGCAGCTCAGTTACCTGCAAATAAGACATGAGAGATTTCAGAAAAGTTTGGTGTTTGCAGGGGCTCAACCCACATTAGCAGAGGAAGTTGTCAATGTTATTTATATTAGAAAGACTGAACCCGTGATAAGGGGAAATGAAAGCATTTCTCAACAGCAGAGAGTAACAGGCAACTGCACTTCTTGGTCAGTCTAGAAATACAGATAAAAATCTGTTCTCTGCCAGGTCTGGCACTGCCTCCCACTGCCATTACCTCTAAGAGCTCAGGCACAATGACGTTTCAAGCACCTGGTTTGTACTGAACTGCTTTGCAAAGCATTTTCAATTACTGCTGCCTGATACTGGCAGAGTAAGGCTGGCAGCCAGTGACAATCTTTATCATTAAGTCAGCTGAGGGAGCTGAAGGAAAGATAAGCCCTTGGGTGTAGAAGCCTTCCTAGAGCCAGCAAAGGCTAACACAGCTGCCCCACAGGGTACCATCACTGCCACCCATATGTGCTGGGCAAGTGGGACTTTGCTTCCCCATAAGAAGGACAGTGTGCCCTTGCACACTGAAATTAAATCAATTGAAATTCAATCAATCAGCTGAGTTTGATCAGATGTTTAACTGCATATAAGTTTAAATATTGCAAGATATATAGGCAGAAGGGCAAATACTTGCACAGAAGATCAACTGATCTACAGCACATTAAGAACAGCAATTCAGAGCTGTAACATCATGAAACACACTCTTCCAGAGAGACTCAGAAGTGTAGGTGAAGACTCCAAAGTGCTAACAAACTATAATTGTTTAGGCTTTTGCTGGAAAGTCCAAGTGACCAGCTTCAGGCTGGTCTTTGCACCTTTCAGGAGGAATTACAAGCAGCCAAGAACTCTTACAGCCAAGAGCACTTACACTCCTATCAGTGTTCTTGGTTAGTTTCATCCAAGTGCTGGTACTGCCAGAGCTGGCAGTGTGAAAGCCTGGATGAAGAGGCAGGAGATATGGAAGAAGAAAGGTAACAGGACAATGTAAATCCAGTAGCACCCAGGCATTTCATTGCTCTAAAGCAACCATTTCCTATCCTACACCAAATCCCATCTGGAGTATAGCTGGAACTTAGACTCAGGAAACATCTTCATATGCCTGTGTCAAGGTCAAAGGGTGTTATTTTGCCATCTTTCCTTCCCAGTACAACTCTTTCAATGTGTTAATCTGAGTTTCCACATGACAAGTTTAATAAAGCAGCTTTATGAAACACTAAGAGTTTAAGCTGCTATTCACTCTCTGAATAGAGAAATACAGCTTTTACAGGAAGAGTAGAACAAGTTAATTTTTAAGTTTCTTCAGAAAAAGTTCTGCAAGATAGAAGGTTTTATCCACAACTTCCACACATAAAAAAGACAGTCTGGCACAATCTTAGGTCAGCCTCATCTTTTGTGCAGCTAATTCACTCAGTAACACAGAGGATCTCCCATGAAAAAGCAACTATTTTTAAGAATAAGACAAGAGAACGAAAGAACCCAAACAATTAGCTTTTATTTCTCTTTTCATATCCTTCCTGGTCTTACTCTTGACTTTGAGACCAAAAAAAGTGATGTCTAGAATAAGAAGAATGGCTGCACATCCACTGATCTAAGAAGAGATAAGAGAAGCTATTGAAATTTCTCTTGTGATATGAAAACTAAGCAAGCACCTCAGAGAGAAGGTGACTCACGAAAGATAAGACAGCAACCCAAGACTACTCATCAATAACAAAACTCCCTGGACAGGAAATACACATTATCAAAGAAAGTCTAAAAACGAGATACCACAAATGCAAACAACTGAACTGAGTGTTCTATGAACACCACATCAGCAGGGACTAGAACATGTCAACCTAAGCAATATTATGAACATGGCTGAGCATGATAATAATTGATAAATGAGGCATGGAAGATGAACACACTGTACCAGTTACTGACTAATAAGCCAGGAACATTTGTTACAGAAGGATGTACCAGTGCTGTGAAAGCCAAAAAGCAATCTGAGACTGACACCAATCTTTAGTACTTGCCAGACCAGCGACAATTGTTCACCAACAATAAGAGGAAGCTGCTACAAATTCTCTGAGGGAAGCTACATGAGAATGCAAGTACAGAAAGCAATCTCTCCAGCCATAACTGCATTAATAAAGCTGCTCCTGACATACCTCTGCAAACAAGTTAGCATCAGGTGAGACATCTCAGCAGCTGTAACTCATCAATTGTGATACACACATCGACACATCCTGTGCCGGAGGAGATTCACAAGTTACACCTGAAGGTGCAGGATGGAGCAGAGTCCCATCGCACAGGGTGACAGGCAGGTACACAGGAGGGTACAAAGGGGAGCCTGAAGCTGAGGCAAGATGCTCGTAGCAGGGTCAGGCCCTTGGAGCGTGAGCACCAGGGGAGAGCCTCGTTTAGCGGGAGCAGTGTGACCTGACGGGGGGCACAATGCCCCGGCTCTCATTCACGCAGGGATCATTCTCCGCTCCCGATCGCATCCCGCCTCGGCCTGCCCGCCCTGCGAGCGCGGGGATGCACTGCTCCCACCGCAGCTCCTGCCCTGCCCAGCCTCGCACCCCAGAGAGCCAAAGGGGAAGCTGTCACCGCACCGCCACCTCCCAGAGCTTCCAACGTCGGGGAGAACCGCGAGGGGACCGGACAGTGACCGCCACAGCCCCACCGAGGGACACCCCCTCTTNCGCAAAGGCCCCGACAGCTCCCGCCGCCGCTCCCGCCCGTCTGCCGCGGCCCCGCCGCCCGCTGCCCTTTAGCGACCACCCTCGCTCTCCCATTGGCCACCGCCGCGCCGCTTCCGCCCAGGCCCGCGCGTCGATTGGTCAGAAGGCGAGCTGGGGACGGGTGCTCCATCACTGACGCGCGGGTGCCATTGGCTGGAGGAGCAACGGGGGGCGGGACACCGCGCGTCCAATGGCTCGGGCACCTGTCAGTCAGGCGGAGGACGATGATTGGCGGCGGCGGGCTGGGGGCGGGGGTGTCNGTGCGAGGGCTGGGCATGGCCGCCGCCTCAGCCTCCGCCGCACGGCGCTTCCTGCCGCCAGAGCCACCGCCCCTGGCGCAGCCTGGGGAGCGGCTCCAGCTGAAGGACACGGTTGCTCCTCAGTGACACGGAGCTCGGTGGTCTTGAGGAGCAAAACTCCCTGCAGGCTGCCGATGAGCCGTGTGGTGTACCCTGTGCTAGACGCTGGTTACATAACACTGCGTCTTTTAGAAACAGTATCTTCGAGCCTTAAAAATGGTAGCTGGGCCTTCAACACACTGGGTTTGTTTATCACGGGCCGGCTCTGGGTGGCGAGCACTGGGACCAGCCTTGGGCTGTGCCTGCGGCAAGGAAGGGTCGGCCCTGGTCTCAGAGCGCTCCCCGCTGTCGCACCAGGTGGGGTGTGTGACGGGGACAGCGAAATCCACTCGGAGGTAGATGGACCCTGCCCCATCTCGAAGGCACTGGAGGAAAATAAATGATAAGATAAAAAGTTGTCCACAGTGCAATGTTTATAAACTTAGTTTTTTTGTGTTCTTGTAAAAGAGCCGTGCTGGTAACATCAACCATGCTGTGCTGTGTTAATGGTTGCTTTATATAACTGGATGGAAAAATCCTTCCTCTCGTTTCAGATATTTTGAATGTTTCCTCTGTTTACTGGGTGTTGGAGCTTCCTACGTGGAGAAAGCTCTCAAGGAGCAAGTCACATTTTCCAGGGCGCTGTGTACGTGGAGAGATGAGTAACTGCTGTAGCCTGAGTCACAGGGAAGGAGGGAGTTCTGGGTAAAGGCAGAGAGGGAAATTCTGGAATGAAGGTGGCAGAACACACAGCATCCTCCTCTCCTCCACACTTGCTACAGGTGTGATCCCACACCACTCAGTCAAACGGAGTTTTATTCCTTATCTTTTAATTAACTTTGTGAAAATACCCAGGGTTTATGGTTGCTAAATTTGTCGGTGGCTCAGCTGGGCTGAGGTTTGGTGTGTCTCAAGGCAGCTGAGTTATGCTTGTGATCAAGTTAACAGATAGGCTCAGCAGATAAACATCCGGTATCAGACTCAACTTTAAGTATTTGAGGAATGTGTTTGAGTTTGATTACAGAAAATTGCAGTCCAATTGATTCCAGGTGTGCCTTAGCTCTTTCACCATCTGATCCAGGCAGGAAAAAACAGATCCAGGCAGGAAAATACACCTCAGACCGGAGCTGAGCCTCCAGGCAAGGCTTTTATTTTACGTCCTTGAGACTGTTGGAGATACCTCTGACCTGAGAGAAGCTCAGCTATTAGAAGAGAGCATTGTTACGGACCTGTCACAAAACAAAGCAAACCAAACTTGCTGCTCACTTCTTGCTGAGGAGAGGTGAACACTGAAGAGGTGGCAGGATAAATTTACAGGTGGCTGTGGCAGTGGGAGCCAAAATCCTGAGCCGTGTTTATTGCAAGGAGGGAAGTGATGGAAAAGGTGCTGTGTCTCCAGAAAGGGAGGGAAGAACCACTGCAAGTCATTGGTGTTTTACTCTGGGCAATGCTGAGGGGTTCCGGCTGCACCTTGCAGCATGGGAGCAGGGATGTCTGGGAGAAAGCAGGCACATTTTGGGAATGCAAATCCGACTTTGGGCTGTTAGAACAGCTGGTGAGCCGTGGCTTGTGAGGGAAGCTGCCCTCCCTCTGAGTGTGTGGGGAGTTGCTCTGGCTGATGTGCTGGTGGGCTCTGCAGGGCTGGTGCTGGAGCAGCCGTGTGTGCCTGTGCCATGGGTGCAGCACTGTGCCCCAGAGCCAGGAGCAAGGCTGTGCCACTCACAGTAAGCAGGTCATACTCAGAAAATGCCATCTGAGCAGGAGCCTGAGCCATCCCCAAAGGAAGAGTGCTGGAAAGAGCTGAGCTTCATTTCCAGCCTTGTAGGGAGGGATTTAGCTGCTTCAGCCCAGCAGATATTTCTGCCTGCTGTTATTGCTGAGAGGTGGGATGGGAGTGTCCAGGAACACCCTAATGCTTTGGAGACAGGAGGATGCCTCTCTGAGCAGTGTGGCTACTGCAAAAGTGGACAAATGTACATGCTGGAAACTGCAAGCACAGCTTTGCCTTGTGCTTTGGGCAGGCAATTACCTCTGTACAAAGAGGCCAAAAGAAGACTGATGAAAATCCCACCTTTTTAAATGCAGCAATTGGAAAGGTACCAGGCAGAGAGAACTCCTCGTGCTTCTGAAGCAGCCTGAGACACCCCCGTGCAACACTGTGGTGACAATCACCTTTTGTTCTTCACATCCCTCTCTCTTTTGGCTGTTGCTGCCACAACTCTGAACTCTTTTTCTGCTTCATTTCCCCTGGCCCAGCTTTTCTCCTGCTCAGCAAACGTGCTGTGTGCTGAAGGACTCCTGCGGACTTTGCACCCCTGAGGAAACCTTTTTGCCAGAGGAAACATCAGGGTGTTCATCTCTGGCAGTGTGTAGCAGGAGCAAAAAGGGAAAACACCTCTTAGGCAGGGTTTGATTGCCAGCTGAAAATAAGCAAAGTGCCTGTCAGTGACATGTGAGCACAAAAAAGCTTTGCAGATGGAAATAAAGGCAATGCTTTTTCCTCTCCTCCTGCAGTGCCAGTGAGGCTTTGGCTCGTGGGCTGCAGAGCCGTGCTGTTCCAGAGCCTGTTGTATCTGGAGGCACAGTGCTCTTTGGATTCTTACATATTTTCTGAAAATGGTGTCTAAAAGAGTAATGGGCACTTTGCAGAGCTCTAAATAGACCAGCCTCTGTCCTGAGGAGCTGGCAACGTACAGAGGCAAGTGCCAGGGATGGGAGAATGGCTGCATCATACAAACCAGCTGGGGAGGTGGCACGTGGCCCACCTGATCAGTATTTTTCCATCACATTCTCATTCAGCTGCTCCTTGCCAACTTCCAGCTCTGTCACGCTCCTCAAAAGCTTCTACTCTGGGTTTATTTAGCATGCTATTTATTTCCTAATTATAGAACTGAAGTGACTGACCTCAGCCCTTCTGGGTACTGCTGTCCACCTTTTTGTCCCCTCTAGACCACAGGCTCTGGTCTCTAATGGCTGAAAGCCATTGTTAGAGACTTCATGACTCACTTTTTTTGTTTTTCTCCCAAACCCAGAGGGCTCAGACTGCTTATACAGAGAGCTTCACTGATCATTTCAGAGCAGATGGGCTATTGCATTCCCAGATTCTTCAGACCAAAATAAAAATGCCACTGAGCTGAGCACTTTACCAGGCTGTGTTCTGCTGCTTCTGTACACAATTTCCCAGCAGCCAGCTCACTGCTTTTATCCCACATCCAGCCACAGCTGCTGGCCAGAGGAAGAGGTTTTGAAATCCACTCCCTGGCACCAGCAGTGCTGCTGGTCCGGCTCTTGGTTGCTCCATGGCACTTGAACCATTCCTGGCTCCACAAACAGACTTGGTGGTCTGGAGAAGGATCCACCTCCCTGAAAGGAATCTGTGCCACAACACTGAATTTTCCAGGGAGTCTGGTTAGGTGAAATTCCTACCTTCAGGATACCTTCTGCACCAAAAGCTGCCAGGCTGAGCAGACCTGTTCCCTGCAGCCACCTCTAATACCACCTCTTGTTCAGTTAGAGCTGTTTCTGCCCCTTTCATACATTTTGGTAACTTAAGATACAGCTGCAGGAGCCAGGCAGTGCTTTGGTGTGGCACCTGTCCCTAAAGCCACCTTGCAGGGAAGTTCTGTGCAGGGAAGGTGGCATCAGAGCAGCAGGTGTCTGGCAGGCAGGGAGAGGAGGCGTCTCTGAGGAAAGCAGGGTGGATTCAGACAAATGGATGTACTAGAGCCAGAAGGATGTATGAGCTTCTCCTGGAGAGTTTCCAAGATGTCTTACTGAATAAAGGAAACCACTGGTTTTCTGTTTAATCTCAAGTGGTCTGTCTGACATTTGCCACTACAGTGTGTTCCTGAGGTTGGAGTCTGGAAAGACTGTGATTGTCCCACCTCAGAAAGCTGGCAAAAGAGTCTGCTAAGGCCACAGTTTTATGTTGTTTTTTTGGTTTTTTTTTTCAGTGGCTGCTTGCAAAATGCTTTCTGTGGAAAAGTTTCCATAGAAGTAGTGGTGCCTGAGGAGAATGCAGGGTTGCAATCCTGCAGACTGGAATGCTCAGTGAACTGAACAATGGGATTAGCAGCCCCTTGTAAAAATCCACATTTTTGGGGATGGGGAATGGGCCTTTTCCTAGAGAGCAATATTCACGGAAATAAATTGAGCAGAGGCGGAAGATTGATTTTGTGCCAAAATAGTGGGAATTGGGATAGATCTGGGAGGAAGGGAGGGAAGGAGAACACAACAGTGTTTGGATGATGAGTACAAAAGAAATGGTTACAGTTGTGATTTGGGAGAATGAGTGATGGTGTTTGTGAGCAGAGAGCCAGAGCTCTGTTTTCTGGAGGTGTAGAAAAGGAAAAGGAAAGCAGGGGTGAGAGGAAACAGGCTTGATGCTGGTGCAGGGAGGAGGGTTGTGTGTGGGGCTGGTGGGGACCATGGGAGTGTGGTTTGGCAAGGTGGGTAGGTGAGCAGGAAGCTGCAAAGGGCAGTGGGATGGCTGGGATGAAAGGCTAATCCAGAGCATCTCCATCTGCCTGATGGCTTCCTGGAGATGCACTGGCAGTCACAGCTGAGCTGTGAAGGTCTGCCACCATGGCCAGAAGTCAGCTGGGGGTGACCACCCTTTTCCATGCACAGGCACCTGGAAGGCTGCAGATCAGTGCCCCAAGAAAACAAAGGAACTGCAGAGCTACTGCACTCCATTCCTCTGGCTGACCTTACCTGGCTTTGCAGGAGCAGCACTTCCTTTGTACTGTCTCTGAGTTAAAGTATTGCATGGGCTGGAGGAAATAAACAGTGCTGCTGATGCTGTGTAATGACCCCATCTCCAGGCTGACTCCACCTTGGCTCATTGCAGGCTCCACCTTGCACAACTGATGTCTCAACTTTTGGGAAATGACGTCTGATTTGCCACACGTCTCCTCAGAGCAGACCAGCTTTAAGATCCTGACCTCTGGAGTTTTCATTAAATCCATCCTGAGATTTGGCAGTAATGCTGCCAGGAGGATTTTGTCGGAGTTATGCAGGGCTGGACATGCAGGGAGCAGGCCTGGATGTGTAGGGAGTGTGGCAGGATGGGAGGATGCGTGGCTGAGTGATGATGGTGAAGGTCCTTCCTTCCTTCCAGTTCAGGAAAGAGCTACCGCCCCGGTGGAGGCTAGAGGGTGCTGTGCTGCAGGGAATGGGTGTCCTCCTTCCCTGCTCAGCATCCCTTCAGAGCCAGGTAAAAATTTGCAGGAAATACTTCCTCTGAGCTGAGATGAAGACTAAGGTGCTGGCTGGAGTAACGAACAACCTCCGGGGATTTTTTTCAGACCAGAATAGTTCATTAGTTCATTATTTAGCACCCAGAAGGTGACATACAGAAAGGAAGGGTGGCTTTTCTCTGATGGGTGTAAAAGCAAAAAGTGGGTAAAAGGAGCGAGAAAATGAGGAACAGATCAGAAGATAAGGAAGTTGAGTGGAACAAAAGCAGAGAATTGAAGGGTAAAGAAAGAAAATACAAGAGGAAACCAATGCAGAGGATCACATCCACTGCTGTGTCTAATTAAGGGCTTCAGATCTGCTGAATGATGAAAGGGAGATTTACTTGGGAGAAAAATAAAGGAGCACTTCTTGCTTGCGGCAGCTGAGGCTGCAAAGCCCCCGGCTGATGGGGCAGGATCAGCTCCTGTTTACCCAGCTGAGGTGTGGCTAATCCCGAGCACCGCAAAGAGCCGAGTTGAGGAGTGAGAAGAGGCCGGGGGGAGCACGGGAGACAGGGCAGTGTTTGTACAGCAGCTGACAGGCAGCTGCAAGCCCAGGCAAAAACACGACACGCTCCCGAACAAGCAGCTCTGTGAGCCGAGGGCTGCTCCCTGGAAAGCCTGCCAGGAACCACAGGCAGCAGGAGCAAACGTGCCTCCTGCGTGGGGCTACACGTGCTCTGCAAAACACAGCCCTGCCACCCGGCTGCGGCTGGGGGTCACTGTCCTCACCGCTGGCACAGCTGCTCGCCCTGCCTGCAGCAGGCGGGGCAGATGTGCAGGCATATCTGGAGCAGGAGGAAGCACAGGTAGAAGATATGTTCTTATGTTCTCAGGTCTTGCAGAAAACAACCTACCGAAAGTGAGAAGATGCAGCCAGACAACAGAGGAGGAAGACTGCAAATGAGCCCCGTTCACAGCTAAAGGGCCTGCACCTCCCTCTGGGCCATGGGGAGGTTCTGGGGGTCTTTCAGGTGAGTGATGTGTACAGCACAGTGTCAAGAAGCCAGCTCTACTCAGAGAAATGAACCACATCAGATCTCGATGCAGGTGACCTCCCCTCTGTTTTTTTCCTCAGTCCTGAGGTGGCTTAGCAAGGAGTGGAAGAGAGCTTCCTAAACTGGACACAGATTACCACACAAGCCCCTAATAACTGCCCTGGCCTCACCACATGTGCTGAAGGAGGTGCTGGGGCTGCATCCGTAGGTCCCTGGGGCACATCTTAAAGAGGTACGAACAAATCTGGCCCAGAACATGGACCAAAGGGAATGCTGTGGTAGGCTGCAAAGCCCTGTTAGGAGCTGAGGGGCTGTTGAAGCCACATGTTTTCATTCTGTGTCTACTCTGGATGGCTGCAGCGAGAATCACTGGTTTTACTGCTGGGGCTCTCAGGGCAGCAGCCCATTGCCAGCTGGGGACATGGAGAGGGACTCAGCACTGGAGCTGCAGCTGGTTAACTCTCCAGGAACACTGGATGAATGCAGAATAGGTGGGATCTACTATTATTAACTGATCTGTGGGGCAGGACAAGGAGGTGAGAGGAAACAGTGAAATGTGAAAATGCCTGGAGGGGGAGTTGATGGCAGAAGGCAAATGGGTTCATGCTCTAATAAAGGCTCTGTTGGAGGCTGGACAAAGTAATTGGTGTGATGGGAGATCCCACTGAGAAGGAGGGGTGATTTTAGAGGACATATGGAGTATGACTAGCTGAATGCCTGTTGTAAAAACATGTTACTATAAACCTCCTGGCAGGGAGGGAGAAACACTTGGGAGTCTTTACAAGGGTCACACAACTAAGCACTAGGAAATATCACTTGGAGGAAATTTGTGAAGCATGTAGGGGAGATGGCTGGATACCCCTGCCCATCAGCCCACTCTTGTTTCTTTTAGGGAGCTCTTCACTGCTCCACACAGTGTGTATGGGAACTGTGTGGAGACATCTGTGGATGTGCAGAGCTATCAGCTGGCTCCTTGCCTGGAAGTTGTTGTCGCTGCTGAGAAAGGAGGTAGCACAGCCCTAGGCAGAGTGCTCAGAGAGGACACAGCTGCCTGGCCATCCTGTGGCATCCCCTGCTCCAGCCTCGTGTCCCCTTGGGTGCGTGCTGCCCCTGGGACTGGCTACGTGCTCTTCTCCATGGCAGGGCTGGACACCCTGGCCAGGCAACAGCCTGGTGAGACCGTGGTGATGGCTCTGACAGATGGGTTTCATTGAGGACACGTGTCTGGCTTGAACCTTGTTTTATTTCCTTTTGAGGGAAGGAGGAGCCATGGGAGAGGAGTAACTGAGTGGCTGAGCTGGCTCTCCTGGACACAGACCATGGTGCCAAACGATCTCTTGCTGCGGTTTCCGCTGCGGCTCTGGAGGCTGCAGCCCAAGGGGCAGGAAGTGGTTGAGGAGGAGCTTCAATGGATGTGCCAGCAATGCAGGATCGATCCAGGATGGAAGAGAGACAGAATGATATGGGAAAGGCTCTGATGGGTCACAGGATGAGGGGGATGTATGGCTCTTTGCCAGCACAGGAGTTCCTGCAGCAGCTCCAGCTGAAGGCACCGGTCACCAGGAACTTCCTTCCAGAGTAGAGGTCCTACAGGAGCCAACATCCTGCATCAGTGGTCACCAGACTCTTCACCTAGGGACACAAGTGGCTCCAGGTGGCCTCTGAGAGCTGCTTTGGCCTGGGGGAACCAAGGGAATAAGGAGCTGCTTTTGAGGTGTGGTCACTCTGTATTCCCTCACATGGTCAGGTGTGTGTGTGAGAGAGGAAGATGTGCAAGGACTGGTGCTTTCCTGCTAAATCAGCCATGGTTGTGGCTACTGAAGGGTGTTTTAGAAGGCCACAAATATTTTTCTCTCCAGGAAGAAGTGAATCCTAGAGCTGTGGCAGTTCTTCCCTTGCCTGCCAGGTCCTGGGGGATCAGAGCAAGTGGGAGGTACAGAGAGGGTGGGACGGGCAGAGTTCAAACCTTCTCATTATGCTTCAAGATACAGAGATCAGAAGACAACTTTACAAATTAATAAGGCCTCCACCTGGGCAGAGCCTCTCTCGGCATGGATGGGTGGGAGGGGAGCTGCGATAATGAGCAAACTGCCTCTTCTCCACCAGCCGGTAGGACAGGTTCTGGGCTCTTGCAAACAAACCCTGTGGTCTAGCTCGTTAGAGTTCATTAGTGCTGTTCCATATTCATACAGCATTAGTGCCACAAGGCCCCGTGTTTAGTCAGACTGTGAGCTTGCCTTAAGCCCTGCAGGCATTGGAGGACCTTCCATCAAGCATATGCCAGAAGCACACACACCAAATTGGTGGCTTGAGTAAGGAAGGGTCTTGTGAGTGTGGTAACAGGGTCAGAAACCTGCCACAGAAACCTGGGTTATCAGAGGAAGCTGGATAATAAAGCTGTCAAGTACACAATTTAGGGCTTCGTGTCAATGCAGGAGCTTGCAAAGAGCTTCCTGAAAAAGAACAAAAGAGCCATGGTTTATCTTCCTGTGGTATCTGGTGGGTGCTCAGGCACAGTCAGGCTGCTCACAGCTTCTAATCCATCAGGGGTTTTGATTAAGCACTGTGGTGTACCGGAGCATGGGCTCCTGTTACAGGTTGGTGTTCCTGAGAAACAAGCTACAGAGGGCAAGGAAAGTCTGGGATGTGGACTGTGCCCCGTCTGTCCTGGGCAGTGCTCTGAGATGAGCACCACAGAGAACCACCAGCACCACAAAGGGCTTTAATCCTGGCCCGAGGTCGGTGCTAATCCACCATCAGTGAGGAGACAGGTATTTCCCAGGGTAATTCCTGCTGTAGCATTTACAAATTATCTTTGGAAGTGGTGCTGTTACCACTGGCTGATGAGGCCATGTATGTAAGAGGCCAAGCCTGCATGTCTAGCTTTTGGATGGACAAAATAAAGGGAGATATGTCCTTCCCTCGAGCCCTTCCAGCCCTTGGTTTCCCATCTGCAAAATGAAGATGAAGGCAACACCTTTTCTGCTAGAGATAAGCATGGATAAATCCTTAAAGACTGCAAAGGATTCAGAGAGGGGGGTTATATAAAGGTGCTTATATTAAGTACCTTACACAGACACACCAGCTCTAAGCTGGGTATAATCTTGTTTATTTAGGTTAGAGCAAAGGACTTGAAGTTAAACTGGCTGGAATCTCATCCGAGCTCCGACAAGATCAGCAGCAGGCAGCAGAGCAAAACCAGGGGATGGTGCTGCCCTTTGCCTTCTTCCTTTTAAATCAGAAAGTTTTAGATATCCTGAAGGGCTCTCAGCAGCATTATGGAGCTTTCTATGCCCCAAAGATATTCAGTATCTAAGTTTTTTGATTAGTCCTGAAGTTCCCGATTCCTAAACACTAGGATCCCTAAGTGTACAGCCTGCGTTTAAAGAAACTATCACCCTCTTGGTGGAAAGGGCAGAGAGTGTGGAAGCCTTTTGTTCCTCAAGAAACTAAACAAGGATGTCTGGCTACATGCAAGGATTGTCCCAGCCAGGGGATGTCTTCGGCAGCCGTTGGGAACCACGTGCTGGTAGGCCAGCGGGCAGTGACGCTGGCTGGGGCTGCAGGAGGTTAGAGATACTGGCACAAGCCCTTGGTTATCCTGTTAGAGGGATTTAGAGCAGACTGGGGCTTAATCCACTGCTGTGGTGCCGCAGATCGTTTCTCCTTCCCACTCGGAGTGGCTAACACGTGTGGCAGGATGGGAGGCTTGATCCCACACGGCAGGAAACTTTCCCAGGACCTGTGTTGTGGCCTGAACCACAACTTTGAACTCCAAAAAAGAGTCGTGCCTGTGAAGGATGAGGGCTACCTCTGTCAGGGATTTTTTTTTGGGCTCTCAAAACTGGAGTGGGAGAGGAAAACCACGATGCAAGGAATGTTGTGGGAGCATTTTGGGTGGGGAATCCCTCTGGGGTGTAACAGCTGACTTTTGAGATAGACCTAAGCCAGTGAACTCCTTTACAGAACAGATAGTTGAAACAATAGGAGCTGCTACCCAAAAAAAGATCCATTCAAGGGCTGAGCAGGACTTTGCTGGGGGTGGAGGGGCATCTTTGCTACCTGATTGTGGTGGTGAGAGGTCCTGTGAGTTTCTGAGAGGGAGTGGAGGGAAGGAACATGAAACTGCGCTGATACCAAAGCTGTCACTGCACATTCATCAGCCGTGAGACGCACCCTGGTCAGTTTTATGGCAGACGGGGGCTTTATGCTTGGGCAAGGGATCACCTGCGCATTGTTCACCTCTCTTGTTCACAGGAAAACACCTTTGTATAAGCTGGAAAATAAATAAGATTGCATCAGAGAAATGCATAGCCCCCATCTTCACCTATTTTCCTCTTTATTACCCCAGCTACGGGAACCAGGCTATCTGCTATCAGCACAGCTCGGAAAGGGTTACGCACAGCAGAATCTGGCAGCTCTCCGTGCAGAAGAAACCAAACCCAGTGGTAAATACTGCAATAGCAAGGCCTAAGTAGTCCCTGCAGAAGGGAGTGAAATTACTCCTGACCTTCGACCTACCCAACTCTTTCAAGTAGAGCCATCCCTTGCAAAAACTTGGCGGCTGTAGGAGCCCGGGCGTGGTGTTTGCCTGTGGGAGCTGTCTCTGCTCCTCGTTTCTTCCCTGTCCTTGACAGGTTGTTCCTTTCTCTTCTCTGCTGCCCGTGTCCAGAGCTTCCCTCTGCCCGCTAGGACAGCAGAGACACTTCCCAAGTGTAGTTTCTCATGGGATGCCCCTCTCCATTGCAGGTCTCCATTCAGAGCCACTGGTACTTGCAAGAAGCACTGTCCCTGTGGAGAGCATTGCTCCATCTGGCCTCCACAGCTCGCTTTTTAATATCCTTTCCCATGCACGTTCCTAGGACATTGGCATTCATGCCTCTGGGGACAGAAAGAAAACATTTTGCTTTCTGTTTTTAGAGAGGCTGATGCTTTTTCTGCAGCTCCCTCTGGGTCTCGCATTCTCTCCGAGACTAATCCAGGCAGTAGCCCCTCAAAAGGCCAAACAAACACCCTTGTCCTAGTTGCTTGTGCACAGCCCTGGGAATCTTGCCCTGCGCTCTCTTCCTCCTGACCTTGTTTTCCTCGGAGCACCACAGCAGTAATTACCCTGAGGTTGAAGGGTTATTCGAAAGCAAGTACTGTGTCTTGTGTGCTCCCTCCTTTCCAGCTGTTATTTCTCCCTACACTGGAGTTAAACTCTACCTGGAGTTTTCTTTGTGTTGTTACTAATTTAGGGAAACACCAGCAGCGAGGGTGGTGGGTGTGGGTGGGAATACGTGCCCAGTTCCATGTGTTTCTCATTCTCTGGTGCCCTGAGAAGTCACCAGCACAGCTCTCCCTGGGGTGGTGCTCATTCTCTGGGTGCTCTCATGGGCACTGCTTGACTGCATCTGAAAAAAGCATTAGCTGGACACTGGAGTGGAGGTGAGAAGACTGGTCAAAGTTCATGGCATGCACTGGACTGCCCAGCTCACAGACGGCTGCGTGGCTGCATTGCAAAAGGCAGAAATGGAGCAACACTCGGGCAGAGTCAACACATAAATATGAGCAGCCCAAGTGTCTGAGGTGGGTTAGTTAATGCTGAAATGGAGGGTTTTGCAAGAAGAGATAAAGTCAGCGTCACGTTTAGGAGGAGGAGGGTCTGGAGTGGGTTTCCAGGGTCAAAAGACCCAGCATTCCTGTGCTGTGCAGTGCTCTTTTCTAAAGAATTTGCTGCTGAAAATGGATTTAGCCTGAATATGCTTTAGCCTTCCAGGTCTAAATATGTTTCTGCCTTCCAGGGCAGAGCTCTCCACAGGGCACCAGCTCCTCTCAAGAGTGTGGCTGGGCTTTTCCAGCTCTTGGTGGCCAGGCACAGCTCAAAGAGGAGCTAGTTTGTGGCCAAACCAGTGGAGCTGTGGTGCAATGCTTTGGGCAGAAAGTTGTTATGTCACTCCCAATCCCTTTCACATATTCGCCAGACCTGGCTGCAAGCTGATTTCCTTGATGCTGGTTAGGAGGAACTTGGGAAAACCCCATCTCTGGCACGCTGGATGACAAGGATGGCACAGGGCACTTGTGTTCACTGTCCATTGGAGAAGCCCTCTCCAGCTTTCATCCCACCCAGGGAGAGAAAAGCGGGGTTTGTGCTGCAAAACAGCTCTTCCTTTGCCAAGTGCTGGCAGCCCCCAGTACATTCCCGTCCAACTCTGCACCCTCTGCCTGCCAGCCAGGGCCAGGAGCCATGGGCACTGCCAGGCTCGGGAAGTCCCTACCGGCCACCCGAGGGCCAAGATCTGCCGTGGGGTGAGCCAGCGGTCCCTCTCACTGAAGCATCATCAGCGTGGCCGTGGTGGCTCTCACTTCCAGAGACATCTTTGCTGCCTTGTTGCCCGTACCCCTCGTGCTGCCTGCACCCCGGGGGCGCGGACTCTGGGCTGGGCTTTNGTGGTGTTCTCGCTGCTGCTGGTCGTGTCCGGTGAGTGCCAGGGAGACGGAGTGCCGGGGAACAGGGCTGCCGGGGAACCGGGGATCAGGAGTGCCGGGGGAGCCGGGGAGCCAGGCTTCAGGGGATCCGGGGTGCTGGGAAACCTGGCTGCCAGGGAGGCTGGAATGCTGTGGATCCGGAGTGGTCGGGATTTGGAGTGCAGGGTTGTCCGGTGTGCAGGGATTCCGGGGTGCAGGGCAGTCCGAGGCGCAGGGCAGCCAGAGTGCAGAGAATCTGGAGCGCGGGGTTGCCTGGTGTGCAGGGGATCCGCGGTGCAGGAGAGGGTAAGTTTCGGGGGATCCAGAATGCGGGGGAGCCCGGAATGCTGGGGATGCGGAGTGCAAGGGATCCGGGGTGCAGGGGTTGTCCGGGGTGCAGGGGGTGTGTGTAGGGCTTGTGTGTAGGGGTTGTCTGGCGTGTAGGGAAACCCGAGATGCCAGGGGTCCGCAGTGCCGGGGATCCGGGACATGTAGCGAGAGGACCTGGGGGTGCAGGGTGAGCGGGTCCAGACTGCGGTGCGGGTTGCAGGACATGCAGTGCGAGTGGGAGAGCGTGCAGCCCCAGGGCTGCTGCTGCAGGAGCGGAAGATCTCGGGTCCACGGCCCCGTCCCTTCTTCCGAGTCGGGAGTCTCTGAGCCGGGCTGTCCGGTGCTTTCAGGCTCAGATAACCGTGCTCGCAATGTAAACAGCGTCCCTGGGACCGCCTGGTACTGCGCGCCCAGCTGGCCTGGCCAGGGCAACCCCGGGGAGCAGCAGCTTCATCATAACCCCGTGGGTCATGTCTGGGGCGCTTGGCTCCAAAAGGGATGGACGAGAGCAGGGAAAAGAGGAGCAAAGCCTAAGTGCAGGCTCCAGGTCAGGGACAAAGGGCAGCAGGAACGGGTGAGGAAGGCCCTGTTTATGTTCGATGTCCCTGGACGGCTGAGGTGCCCTTTTTGCCCTCCTGAGACCTGACTTCCCCCAGCCCCGCTGGGATGAGCTGTCCCAGTGTTCGGAGGATGTTATTTTTGCCTCCCAGCCAGCCTGTGGGTTCATATAAGCAAACATTTCCAAAAGCGGTGGTTGATCTTTGTTGCCTTGGTTCCTGAGCGTTCAGCCTGTGACAGCTCTGTCCCTGACAGGAGAAAAATGTGTGTATGGAGGATGGAGATGCTGAATAGCTCTGAAACCAGGCCCGAAACAGCCCAGAAACAGGAGCATCCAAAACTGCTTGCTACAGTGGAAAAAGTGACCAGTGTGCCTCACTGCTAGGCAGGGGGCTGGCTACCAACACCCACCATGTAAGGGATTATTCCTGGGAGGGGATAAAAGAGAGTCCAGTTACTTGCAATAACTGAAGTATAAAACTTGGACCCCTCCTGCTCCAGCCTTGGGAGGAGACCTTGCTGCTTTGCTGCTATGTCACACTCCAGACACTCCTGTGCTGGAGGCAGCACTGATGCTGGGGAGCACCCATTCCTTAACACTCTGTGACTGAGGAAGCAGCCATCTCCCACTGTTGAACAGAAGTAGCTCTGTCTGTGCAGCCTTGACTGGCTGCTGGGAGAGATCTGTGGGATGGGGTGGATGAATGTGCCCAAGGCCTGCAGAGGGGTGGAGGGGTATGGAGCAAAGGCATCCCCACATATCAGCAGGAGCCCTCTCCTCCCATGCTGTAGCTCATGGCAGTGCATTGATGGAGCATGAGGTCATGCAGAACAGGCTGGGCAGCACAGGCAGTGACTTGAACTGGTGCCCAGGCTTTTCTGCCTCCTGAGACTGGGCTAAGGGAGCTACAGCATCCTTATGGAAACCTCCACCTGATGCTGGCCTGCCTGCCACCAGTAGCCACCACCTACACATGTGGAGTGTCAGAAAGAGTAGGATTAACTCGAAGGAGTCCTGCTATTAAAGGACTAATGAGTAGGAGCTCACTGAGTAGTAGCTTAGGCAAATGAGAACTGTGTTGTTTGGTGTTCGTCTGGGCAGTGAGCCCACAGCTCATCAACTTCTACCTTCTCCAGGTCATGCAGGTAGTGAAGGGTTATTCCTAGGTCTCCACCTGGGTTCAGCCCTTGTTCTGACTTTGGCAGTGTAGCAGAGAAATGCCTGGCATCAGGGGGTGTGCTGTGTGTTTGATGAGGAGTTACTGAGGCTTTCAACCAGTCCTGTGGAAATCTGGTCTGGGTTTATGGAATGTTGCTGCCTTGCAGCTTTTAGGCAAATAAATTGAGGGTGGGAGGCATTTAAGCCCAGCTCTTGCAGTCTGGTTCAGCCCTGCGATGGAGCATAGAAGGTTGGAGGGTGCTGTGGGTTGACATCATTCACTTCCCTCCTCAACAGGACAGGGTGGGGAAAAGAAGGAAAAGATCCAGAGTGGGTCCTTCCCATGGGCTGCAGTTATTCATGAACTGCTCTGGTGTGGGTGCTTTCCATGAGATAGAGTCCATGAGGAAGAGACTGCTCCAGCCTGGAGTCGTCTGTGGGCTGCAGTGTGGATATCTGCTCCCCCGTGGTCCTCCGCAGGCTTCAGGGACAGGTCTTCTCCAGGCTGCAGTAGAATCCCTGCTCCTGCACCCGGATCACTTTCTTTCCCTCCTAATTCTCTGCTGGGAGTGTTTGCAAGGCTGTTTCTCTCACATTTTTCTCACTCCTCTTCTACAGCTGCTGCACAGTGTTTGTTACTTTTTCTTGGATATATTATCACAGAAGCAACCCTAGTGCTGGTGATGGGCACCAGCTTTGAGCAGCAGAGGGTCTGCTTTGGCATTGGCTGGGACTGGCTGTCTCCAGCATGGGAGCAGCTCCTGTTGTCTTCTTGCTGAGCCACCTTTGCAGCCCCTTGCCACCAGCCCCTTGCCATGTAAACCCTCCACCATGGCAGATGCTGGAGATGGATGAACAGGCAGGAAAGATGGGGCAGCCCCACCAGCTCCCTGGGGGAACCTGCCTGTGAGCCAGGGCTGCCTTGTGGGAGCTGCTCGGAGAGTGATGGAGCTCTGGCAGGCGTCCTGCAGAGATGGACCTTGTGCTTCCTCCCTGCCTGACTCCAGCATCTGGGAACTGAGGAATGCGAGCTCCCCCTACAATGATTTTTTTT
>VXAX01000072.1:11735-34886 GCA_013399835.1 Leptocoma aspasia | reverse complement strand
ATCACTACACACATCTTCAGGGTCAGACCTGTTCTCTTTCTCCTTCACTTCCTTCTCCAGCATTCAAAGTCTTCTATATGAAGCACCTGACTCTACTTCACGTCTCCAGGAGAGCTTTAAAAGCAGGAGAGTGTGGGAGGACTGGAGAGACGTGGACTGTGTTACCCCCACCTCCCCAGAGCCCCCCATGTCAGGCAGGTCAAACAGCCTTTCTAGATCCGCTTTCTACCTCAATACGAGCAGAGGACTTAGTCCTTTGCCTAACCTGCTTTCCCCCCCACCTCTCTTTTTTTTTAAAAAAACCCCAACAACAAAGAAGCAAGAGGCTGTCTCTGCCCAGGGAGCTCCCCTTTGCTGGTGTGCAGAGGCATTGCTGGGTGCCCAGCCCCGAGGCGCTCACCGCTGTAGCAGACGGCGTCGTAGCGGGAGTCGGGGTGCGGGTAGCCCGTCTGGTTGGCGTGCAGGTACACCGTCCTCACGCCCACCAGGTTGCCCCCGCAGTTGGGCCGTGCTCTGGAGATGGGGTAGCGGACGCTGCGGTCGGCCAGCCAGCCCGCGCTGCACACGTCCATGCCGTCCTTCCAGGCCAGGTACAGCTCTCCCGTGGTGGCCAAGCGCGCTCCCAAACTGCGGCATTTGTCAAAAGCTTCTTGGAAGGTGAACTTCTCCGGGGCAGTGGCATAGAAGACTTTGCCTGTAATCACATCGTCATTAGCACAGGAATTAGCTGAAGGTTCTAATCCCAATTCCCTTTCTGCCTCCTTCCCACTCCTACGAGTTTGGATAAGATGAAGACTCCTGTGTATCAGAGCTGAAATGCAAGCCCATGTTGGTGACTTTGTAAAGACCAGAAGACAGTGAGTCTTACAGACCAAATGCAGATTTGAGCAAAACACACCACACCAGCCAGAGCCACAGGGCAAGGGGAAGATAAAGGACAATTGCAGTTCTGTGATACTGAATATTTCAATGGATTCCTGTCATAAGCATGAATGATTGATGCATCTGAATGTCACACACTCAAATGGCTGACCAGGCGGGATGGCGTGGACTCTGGTGGAGGTTAGACGGACTCCACCCTCTGCACTGCATTAGTCATTTGACATTAAAATTGTCCAAGGTCTAATAAAAAGACTGTAGAGAACATCTGGGCTGGCCAGGATATGTGCTTTTCCAGCTTTAACCTGTCTTTTCTCTATTTGCTGTTGTCCAGTCTAGGCATGATCAGGGCTTTGGCTGGTTCTGCGTCTAGTAACAATAAAAGCCCCAAATCACCTTGCATTTGCTCTGCATAGCAGTAAACATCATAGGTTTCATCTGGCTCACGGACACCGTAGGTCCTCACTCCTGGAAATTCATCCTTGTCACCATAGCAGCGCTCCCGGGGCCAGTGGATGGGGTACCTGAGGGAGAGATTGTGGATAAGGAGTGGGGGGCAGGACCCTGCCAGCCACAGAAGGCTGGGAGGGAGCTGCAGAGCACTGCCCAGTGTGGTGATTTATGGCTTCTCCCAGGTTATGAGGAAGGGACTAGATGATCTGCTGTCCTGCCCTCACTCTGATGGTCCTTGGAACACTGACCAAAGACATCAGGACAAGGTCCCTCCCCAGTGAGGGAAGCACAGCTCAGTCTGACTGAGCCAAATTTGTGCATCTTGGCACAGCATTGGTTTTGTTCAGGGAAGATGGAGGATCAGGATGAAGCTGTTATCCACCCAGTTGTCACCACCAGCTGAGGAGGACAGCGGTCACTCTGCTTTCCTACTAGAGATTCCCCTCTAGCAGAGAATGACTTGAAATCCACCACCCCCCTCTGCACACCAGCAGTTACAACAACTGCAATTTAGCAACCATTTTCAGTTGGTGGCTTCATTACAGGAGTCCTTCCCTAACAATGCTGCTGTGGCTTTCCCTTCCCCTGTGTGGCTTCTCACCTGACAGTCTGATCAGCCAGCCAGCCAGCATCACACTGCTCGTACCCATCCTCGTAGGCAGCCTGCAGCTGCTCGGGGGTAGCAATGACAGCACTGTTCTGGATACAGGCCTGCTTTGCCTTCTCAAAGTTCAGGGTGTACCTTGTGGAGATTGCTCTGTAGTGGAATACGATGCCTGGAAAAGACAATGGACATCACTCACAATCACCAGCCCCTTACCTTCCAGAGAAGGTACAAGAAAAAGGCAAAATTAAACCTTGTCCTGTACAGTCCTGCACTGGAAGCTGTCTCCCTGTCTTATACAGAAAGCAAAAAACACAAAAAAGAGAAGGACTGTACAAAACTTTTGTTATTTTATCCACCTATTACTAGGACAGGCTTTGCAATACGGCAATGGAGGTTTTTCCAGAACAGCCCAATTCTCCAGATGAGGGCATCCCATCTCCTAAAATGTTTAATGAAAAATGAAAAAATTAAAGGTCTGATAAGGGCCCTGTTGCAGCTTTACCCACTTGAGTAATAGCCCAGTGTATCCAGTACCACCTCCTGCCAAGGATGTCGTCTTGCTGTCTCTGTAATTCACCTTCTGCCAGAAGAGTCATTTTCTTGCCATAGTCTGCCATGAGTCATTTTACTGGTTTGTTTAGTCTGGTCCTAGCCTGCTAAAATAAATGCTTGGCCCGTGGCTTCTCCACCCATGACCTTATCTGTGACCTGAGAGGAAGGGCTTATTCCTATGAGGAAAATACTGCATTCTTTGCCTGTGTGCCTCTTCCTCCCTTCTGCCCAGGCCAAGCAGCAGGACATGGAGAGAAAAGAGCAAGGGCAGGATCCCACCTTTCACCAGGACCTCTATTGTGTCCTGTCTGTCCTCAATGCCGTACATCACTTCACAGCGATAAATCCCAGTGTGGTTGGATCTCAGCGCCTTGATCTCCAGCGTGGCATCGGTGGGGATGGCAGGATAGTTGGGCAAGGAGATCACCTCCCTGTACTCGCTGTTGAGCCGGATCTTCCCACCGGTGGCCACCAGCAAGACAACTTCGGTCCCGTTGGAGAGCTTGCTCCATTTGATCCGTGGGGTCAGCATGACACTGGTGTCCTGCTCCTCTGGGATGTTGAAGTAACACGGGATGTTCAGGGAGCTTCCCAGGATAACACGCAGGGGAGACTGCTCAGGTATCTTGACTTCCAGGCCATCACTACTGTCTGCCAGTTCCCAAACAGAGCAATGGTTACATCACTGACACATGTAATACAAAATAGCCCACGTTTCCACATGATCCAGTGCTTATATCTGCTGTGCAAACCTGTACCCACATACTCAGACATGACCTTCTTGTCTAGTCTAGAAAGGGAAGTTGTGGCAATGACCACTGCACCATGGCTGCTTTTGAGATTTGGACCAGGGCTGGATATGGGAGTGAAGGGAGCAAAGGGCTCTGCTGCAGCCTAGCTGCTGCCCACACTACGAGTTCATACCTGATAATGTTTTAAAAAGAAAATGCTGAAATTCTCTTCGTTTCCCCACAAATCTGCATCTATCTCCCTGGTTTCCCAGGCACCAGAGCAGTGAGAGGCTGTGGCACAGCAGCCATCTCAGCAGAGGAGCCTTATGTGTGCACAGCACAGATCTTGGGCACATTTCTTTCTGGGGACTGCCTGTCCCTGGGGATGGGACCAGAGTGCAGCACATGGCTCAGTCCTGCTTTGCCACGCCCTGGACACGTACCTGAGAGCTCCACAGAGTCGGCTGCGGTGATGACTTGCAAACACACAAACACTAATAGTAAAGTGGTC
The DNA here is from genome assembly GCA_013399835.1 of Leptocoma aspasia. Classification (NCBI taxonomy): domain Eukaryota; kingdom Metazoa; phylum Chordata; class Aves; order Passeriformes; family Nectariniidae; genus Leptocoma; species Leptocoma aspasia. The sequence goes on along the minus strand of VXAX01000072.1, from coordinate 31,153 downwards.
ATAATTTACCTGCAAGAAACAACACAGGGAGAAAGGATTTGTGTATGTTCACAGGGAGCTGAGTGCTGTGGATGCTGCTGTGGGGCAGTGCAATGCTTTCAGCTGTCCCTAAAGCCTCCTACACTCCTCACACCAGCAGGGAAAGCCTGTCCTTGGGGAAGGAGTCTGCCTTGAAGTGCCACTTGCTTCAGGAAATCAGTCCATGGGAAAAACAAATAAGATGTTCTGCTATGTACAACAGTCTGAAGTATTATTATACATCACTTAATATATTGCTTTCCCACTATATCTCTTGTGATTCAGTCTTACCTATGGAGCAGAAAGACAACTTTACAACGGGTCTTCACACACCTGTTAATGTATTTACTCAAGAGGGACCATCACATCCACGAAGCCTTCCTCTCAGAACAGGAGTTGTTTCTCACTGGGCATCCCAAATCAAGCCAGCACTGGCTCTCAGGCCAGGTGGTTGGAAGAATTTTGTGTACCTTAAAATGCTCTGAAGGGAAATTTGCCCTCTGCGTGGGAAAAGTAAAATGTCGAACACACTTTTGTCCAACACTCTTTTGTCCAACACTCCTGCACTGAGAGCCAGCATATCCTCAGGTGCAAATGGATCCAGAACTAATACAAGAAATCCACAGGATACAGTTTTGGGCATCTTAAATCCACCCTAAAAATATCTTCCTGGGATCCCTCAATTAGTCAGAGCAACCTGCTTCTTCTGAAGGCTTCAGGAAAAGAAAGGATCATCCTGCTGACATTGAGTGACAGAAGCAATATTGGGAGGCCAGCTAATTTAATCCTAACTAGATTACCAACCAGTATAATATCATGCCATGTTAAATTACCACAAAGACTCAAGTTGGTTTCAATATTTCAAGTAAAAACCAGGTCCTCTGGCAACCCAGCAAAGTTTGGCATCACTTTTCAGCCCTGACTCAGAAGGAAGGACCACACCTACTGAATCACTGGTGTTTCCTTTGAGGTCCAAATATTGGCTGTTTCACTCCTGTGATCTAGAAAGATTCCAAATGACTTCAGCTGACAGGTAACATTCCAGGTATATGCCTATTGGGCTTGTAGAAAACTCCATTACATATCCTCACTGGCACAAGGAAAGGTCAAAAATAAACCCCATCCTGTACAGCTCAGCATTAACCTTTCACTTATGAAAAACTGACCTCCATGCACTCATTCATTTGAATCTGACACAAAACAAAACCTTATCTTTAGTGAATAGAGACAGAAAATAGGAGAGAACAGGGATGGAACACATTGGCAGAGGAATGTGGAGACTTCAGTTTGCAGCTGTAGGGCTGAACAAGATCAAAAGGAGATATCCCATTTTCTGCTGTGCATGGGAATAAAATTCCAGGTAAGTGCTAACCTCAGGGAGAACTCTGGGAGCTGTACATGTGTTTGGGTGTCTCTCTGGCGAGGGGTGATGTCTGCACAATGTATTACAAGCCTCTTGTGCAGATGACAGTTGACTTCACCATTTCCCTGCAGGGATGGGCGCCGCTGCAGAGGAGCTCAGAGTCTGGCAGCCAGCACTGGGGCAGTGGGAGGGAGCTGTGCCCACAGCGTGGGCTGTGGGGGCAATGGGGTGCCTTCTGCTCCTCAGTAAAGCAAGGGGAACTGGAAACACCATCTGCTACTGACAAACAGCCTGAAATCAGCTTGGCCAAGCAGCAGTACCCAGGAGTCCCCAAAGAGCTGGCTGAGTGAGCTGCTGGCCCGCTGATGCTCCTTCATAATCTCTGCTGGAGCGCTGGGGCAGGTCCCAAGTGCTGAAGCTCTGAGTCCACAGTCAGCCAAGATACACAATGATGAGCCTCATAAATACGTGCTAGTTTGATTGACATAAATTCCAGGCAAAATAATGGAAAATCTGATACAGAGTTCAGTTCATTAAGCACTGAAGAATAGATGTAATACTAATCTTAGTTAAGGCACTTGTGGATAAAACAGGTGCTTCCAACCTTTTATTATTTGGAATGATTCTAAGCTTGTTTGATAAAGCTGCCTGCATGGCTGCAACACAATGTAATGAGATTTTGATAAGGTTTGAATTTTTCAGGGTTCTATGATATGAAGATGTGTAACATCAGTAGTACATCCATTAAAATGGCTTAGCAGAAGCCAGGCTGGTGGGTCCCTAATGGGATCCATCTGAGGGACCCTGAGGGAAATATTTCTAATGGTCATCTACCAGGGCTGGTGTTAGATCCAATGGGTTTCCATATAGACTGTATTATAATAGAATAAAATATAAAATTGTACAAGAGATGCATGCCTGACAATGGGATGTTGAGTCCTAGAAAGAAGTCACTCAGGAGAGCTACTGCTGTTATCCAACAGTAAACCAAACAGGAATTCCTCTCTGTGTATTAGAGGTGAACAATGGGAATACTTTGCACACCTCTGGGCTGTCATGAAGGTATCAGAAAAAGGTGGTGAAGAAATATCCACTAGCAAGGATCTGAGGGCTGGATAGAATGCTGTATGGGGGAAGACTAGGAAGCAGGGAGTTTGAACCTAATTATTATGAACAAATAAAAAAAGAAAAACTGCGAAGTTGACAACTGTGCACAAATACTGTTTCAAGCAGAGACTGCTGGTGCTAAAGGGCTCTTTAATCTTGCTGAAATTCATGACCAGAACTAATATCTGGGAGACATATGCTGAGCAAAATCAAATGGGAAACAAAGCCCATGTTCTGCACAGTGGGTGATGGATCACTGAACTGGTACCAAAGGAAGTGATGGAATTTCTGTCAGGGTGGATCCTGCAGGGCAGAAGGGATTTGGGTAGAGGACACTGTCTAATCACTAGTAAAATACCTGTTTGAGTATTAAATAAAAATGCTTACTTTTCGAGACTGCTTAGATGAGGTACCTTTCAGGGACTTGCATTTTGCCAGAATCAAAGTAAGCTGAATAGCCCTGAGTGTGATGAGATAAACTCAGCCAAGAGAGGCAGGCAGCTTTAGGCCTGGGTTTCCTGCTAAAGAATGGAAACATCCTAGAGCAAGGAGACAGAGATGTTTAAATATAACAGGAGTTGGCTGCTGAAAAGACTTATAGGATCTGTGGCTACACCAAACTGGTATTGTTCTGAGTTGATATTTCAGTGGATAGGAGGAGAGCAGGTTCATCTGCCCATCAGGTAGACATCACGGAACAGAATGCCCTAAACTGAAGAAATTTCCTTTGTCCCAACAGCTAAGACAAGCTCATGTACTCTTAGTCTTATTCAAGCTTTATGCTGATCTTCCACAAGGAAAACCAGCCTCATATGATGACAGCTGAGACCAGTGGTATCTTTGCAGTTTGGTTTAGCTATGGAGGAAAAAACCCAACCTCCTCCTAGCCCACAGAAGCCCAGAGGAAATGGATTTTCCTTGTGAGCAGTGGTTAACAAATCAGAATAACAATGTTTTGGGTGTATTCTGCGAAAGTGTTGAGTCCCTGCCAGTAAGAAACCCAACCTACTCCTCAGGGTGCTGTTTGCAATGTTGATCTTCATTTTTCATTCCCCTGAAGCATGCCAAGGAGATCCAACCCTGAGTCTGCATGCAGCTCTGGTTGGGATTTGCTGCGCTGGGAATGCCTTTGAATAATGTCCCATTGTTACAGCAGTGGTTCCATGCTGCAATACTTCTGTCTGTTGTGTCTCTAGTGGGATGTCCAGGCACATGCTAATGAGTAAACAGCTGCTTGAAGAAGCAGCTCTGGAAGCAAGTGAGTAAAGAGGGAGATCTGTGTGAGCAGACGGGGACAGCACAGGCGATGGAGAGCTGGTCTGTCTTGACAAGGGAACTGGGGAAGTTGTTCTGGTCATTCTAAAGCAGCATCTAAAAAAACTGACTGCCAGGGCAGAGGAGGGTGAGTAGCTCAAGCATGGAGCTGTCTCTTACTGAGGTGTAGGTTCAGGCTGAGTGGGCTGTGCCCAAGGCCCAGGAAGGTGCAGTTCAGTGTGTGGGAGTATCAGTGTGTGCTCACTGAGATGGGATCTGGCACAGAGGAAAAGTGCTCAAGGATAAGTGGCTGAGCTGCAAGACTGAGTAAAGGCTTGGTACAGCCTGGAGCAGGCTAAGCAGTGGCAGGAACATCCCCTGCTCAGGATCTTACTGGTTGGCCCCCAGCTGCAGCTGAATGGCTAAGGAGAGAAGTGGGCCTTGGAAACACGCTGGGAACACAGTCCATGCCCCTACCACATGTGTCATAAATAACACAGGCCTCTGGACATAACCTCCTTTGATTACTTTGAAAATCACTGAGGTATTCTGGCTACTAGAATAAGGCGAGCTCTTACACCCTCAGGGGCTATCAGATCACTGCTGGCAAGCTCCAGCTCAGTTGCAGGGTCCTTCTCTTCTGGCAGAAGCCACCCTGAAGAGAAGTTGTTCTGCACACATTTTGGTGGAAGCTGAAAAGAGAAATTTGTCCAGGCTCTGGTGGGGAGCCCTGTGAGGGGTAATTCTTGCAGCACGGAGCCTCCCAGACAGGCAGCAATGATCACACCATGCTTTCTGCCAGGTCCATGCTACAAAAACACCTCCCATCCCTGCAGATTGCTCTCCTGCAAAACTCCATTTGCACCTTCTGAGAGAGCAGCTGGAGCAGGCAGATGTTGTGGTGAGAAGAGAGGAGGAGGCAGGACGAGTTACACAAGGTCACAGCTGTGCCTCTGCAGCAGGATGACTGTCCCTGTGTGCGGGACTGAGAAGTCTGGAGTAACAGGAATCCAACCAAACTGCCACAAAAATTCCAGCCATCCTACCATCTCTAACCAGTGCCCAAGACAGAAACAAGGCCCTCTCCAATTCAGCCTGGACCAGGAAGAATTCAGGGAAAAACCTCTTGCCTTTCTGAAAAGGACAGGGTTGGGAATTGCTGGTATGCTCAGGAGCTCCCCACCCTGGAGAACAACTGTCCCTTTCACTGGATTTTTTTGCCACTCTATTTTACTCCTAAGACTGTGCTTCTGTGTCAGGTTGTGTACAGTGTCCTAAACTGGCTGCATATAAATATGTTTATTTGAGAATCTAAATGCGTGTGGAGGGAAGTGTGTACCTATGTGCAGACAGGTTTAATCCCTTGCTCTTCCAACCACATCCCCAGCTTTTCAAAGGGCTGAAGAACGTAGAGGGAGCAAGAAAAGGAAAAGTCACTACAGTGGAAGTTCAACAAAGTACCTACACAGTCAGACTGTAGGGTGGAAAATAGCCAGATGGCCCATTTTCAGCACAGCCAAAGATGTTTACTTGCTCTAGCATTTTCTGTTCTAGTCTATTTTAACTGAGTCCCATCTGTAGTTTTTCCTGTGGCCTTTGCTTGGTCCAGACCATGTTAATCACCCTTGTTGCCTTTTTTTTTTGTTTTGTTTTTTGTAGGGGCAGATGGGTTATTTTAGGCTTCCTTCTTTCTCAGTTTTGGAAAGCTTTTGGTACACTTACATTTTGCTTCTGGCAGCCAATAAAATGTCATTCATTACCTAGAAGATATGCCTGGACATAAAGGCATGTCCAAAGACAATATTTCCTCTAAAATTATGGATATAAAGAGGCTCCTGAGCAAGAGTTAAGTTCAGCTCTGTTTATTTAGCCTTGGATTCTCTTCTTCAACTGGTTTTCCATCCCCAGTTTATTCCCCATCAGGGAATGGACCTTAGTTTCTCTAAGACATATGGTCACCTCCATCCAACCTTATCTCAGCATTATTATTTTCAGGCACCAGCACTTGAGACCAGGGGTTTGATGAGGTCTGAGGAGACCCCATCACCCAGCAGGGACATCAGGAGAGCACATCCTATGCCCCTGTAGGCTTTGGAATCAAACTGTGGTTTCTCCTCTCCTCTGTAAACCTACAGACTGTTCCTCTGTGATCTCTATAAACACTTTATTGTCCCTCTGTGTGTTCTCAGCCTCTGTGCTGGACTCAGGGTTTTTCAGTTAAAACTTCAGCCAGGTCCAGGAAATGGGAGGGAAGGAAGGGGGGCTGGGTGAAGTGAGTGAGGTGGGCAAAGCCATTTTTATTTCTTCTTCTTCTTCTCTTTTTAAATAAGGCAAAACTTTGGAACAGAAATATGGCAAGAAATGCACTCCTGTGATTTTTCATGTTTTTTCAGCGGTAAAGAAAATAGGAGAAATATTCCATTCTGTCTGGCTTCCTAACCATTCTGCAAGGTCTTTATGTGTGGAGCAGCTTGGATGCTGCTCCTGCCTGCTCAGTTTCTGAAACTATTCCTGCAACAATAAAGTCTTTTTTTTTTCCCCAATGAAAAAGGCACATGGCAGCAACTGCTCAGATATTTTGTCATCGAGGGAAGTGCTCCTGACAGCCCTGCAGCACTGGCTGCCTGGATTGCTCCAGGGGATGGAAAACTGGTGGCACTGAGGCACTTTAAGTGCACAAAACAGAGAACATTTATTGAAGATTAGGATAATGTGAGGTTTCACCTCAAGCCTCAGCTGGCTCCTGTCTTCAGCACCCCTTGCCACTGCAGGTATGGACATGGTCAGACACAGCTCTGCTGATGCACCCTGGTGCCTTTAGCCATGACATGAGCTCCAGAGCTCCTCTCTGTCCTCAGACACAGACAGCCAAAGCTGGTGCTGTGCTCTACCCTTTTCAGTGTCTTTAGGACTTCTCTTCCAATAACAGTAGCAGTCTGTTATAGTCTGACTGTTTATCTGATTATATTGCTCACACACTACAGGAAAAGCCAAAGTGCCCAAGGCTGTAGGCTCATGCTTCCAATGAGCAAGATGCCAGAGGAAATGTTAACAAAACCTAAACAGTCCCGTGCTAGGTTCAGTTAGTGATCCAAGCTCAGACAGATGGGCTGGAACAAAACTCCTACTGAACACAAAAGGTTTCCCAATCATTTATCTCTTTTCTGATATCTGCCACAGAACAGCTCTCATCTTGCCCTGATTTACATTGGTTTTACATTATATCTCCACTGATTTCAGCAACAAGTTAAACACACAGGCTTCAGGACAGCAGAAGCTCATACCACCAGCCATTCCAAAACTATTCCTCTTGCAGGAAAACCAGAACTGTCTGCCACTAGCAACACTCACCACAGTAATTTTTCTATCCTTCAAGGACAGAGAAGTTGCAAAATACCCACTATGGCAAGCAGATGACAGCTGGAGCCTTTCAGGCAAGGTGTGGGATCAGCACCAAGCCCTGGGCTGCCATGGCTCCAAGTGTCTGCTTGATATGGAAAGCCAGAGCTACACTCAAACAGGCACTGGAGCCTCTGAATTCAAGGGAACAATGAGCCTTTGAGGCTGGTTGAAGCTCACACTCAAAATCCTCTCTAGTCCAAGAGGAGGAACTGAAACTTCTAAAGAGCAGTTAATCTCCTTAAAAAATAGGTGTTTCAGCTGAGAACCTTTAAAGAGGGGTTCAGTATTTTCTGTCAGCTAGCAAGGGAGCCTGGAGCACTGTTAGACATCTAATTTTTAGAAATTGGTGGGTGATTATGCACTTCATAAAGTCTCCGTATATCCTGTATGGTTTTTTTATGGAGCTGCTGTCAGCCTTAAGTGAAATTCCCCTAGACATGGGAAGCAAAACCAGCACAACACAAAAGAAAAGAAACCAGATTCTCCCCAGATGTGAGGTGTGAAGATGGCAGCTTGGGCCATGATCCAAGGAAGTCAATGACAAGCCCTTCAACTGACAACTTTTTCCATCCAAATGCACTGGCTCACTATAAATCCCATGAAACCCACAAAAGCTTTTGTTTCTGTGCACCTGGGATCCGAGCTACCAAAGCCCAGTATGGAGGAGGAGGAAGAAAAAATTGAGGGACCTGGAAAATCCTCTGAGGGAGCTTGTGTAGGACAGGCAAAGCTCATCTGAGTGGCAGCATCCACTTGCCCCCACCACAGGATGTCCTCTTGCTCTGCTGGAGCATGTGGGTTATGCACAGGCTGCACTGGAGATTTTCCCTCATGCAGAATTTAACTTCTCACTTGTTTCTGGAGAAAGCTGAAACCTCATTGGTATGAAGATGTAGCCTTAACAATGAGAAATCATCCCTCTCTGGCTGCAGAACAAGATGTGAATGTGACTGCAGAACAGCAAATCTCTGCAGCTTCTGTGCTGGCAGAAGATTCCAACCAACCATGCAATGGTTTGGGTTGGAACAGATCTTAAAGGGTTCATGGACATCCCTTCTGCTCTGACCCAGCTCAGCCCTTCAGAAGGATGGCTTTCCAGAAAGTCATGAAGTGTTTGGAGCCATGTTTTATTAGAGAATCTGTAGGCATGGAGACCTAAACCTTCACAGGCTCTGCTCGTTACTGCCCAGATCTGGTAACTGTTAATACTCTGCTACCCAAAATCACCTCAAATGCTCCTAAGAAATACCATGTGGAAGTTCACCTAACAGGGCACTGGGTGGCACTGGAAGAGACATTGCAAAGCTGGTTCCTGCCAACTTCACAATGATTTCTCCAGGTAGACAGAAAACACCATGCTAGCTTGGAATAACAACAACCTCAGGAGACTCAAGGTGAGAGCCACAGGACCATGTGTGGCTGCAGGGTCTCTCTACACACTGGATCACACTGATGACATGTTGTGACCCCATGGCCCCATTGCATTAATGTCCCTTCATGGGAATGGGCACCTCTCACAAGATACAAAACTGCAGCAACCTCTGGCTAAGGACACTTTCTACTGATGTGCTACATGGATCAGACTCCACCATGGTCTTTGGTGAGGCTGTCCATGCTGGGAATACACACAGCTGGTGATATTAAACCTCCTCATAGTGTCCCATCTTGGACACAAAAAGGATAGGTGAGCAATCATATCCTATCTGGGCCTTGACTTTGAGAGTACAGCATGCTGCTGGTGCTTAACAGCAGTAAAAGCAGCCGTTCATCCAGCTTGGAGGAAGAGCTCCCAGCTTCATCACAGTCCCAGTATCTCCCTCTTTTTGCTCCCCATTTTCTCTTTCCAAAGTTGGCACCTGAAAGTTTTCTCTGCATTAATTCCAGACATTGTGTAAACACTGTGCTTAGATTTACTTAAATGAGGCTGTTTCAGCCCCAGTTTTCCTCCCAAGAAGATTTCCTGTCTCATAAATTCAAGACATGAACAGTTGAGTTTTGCTAGGAAGGTGGAATCTCAAATTGATCCTCCCTTTGGGATGACCTGGAAGACAAAAGGGCAAGTGGCATGGGAGAGGGCCTGGGGTTTTCTGGTTACTGGCTGAAAGAGGGGAGATATCCTGCCATGTGCTGTTCAGGATGTGGAGCCAGTGCTCCAAGAGGTTGTTACTATTTGCCATAAATAATCTGCAACTTTTGAAATCTATCATTTTCTTGGCATATTTTTTTTCCTTCATAACTCCAGAAGATGGAGAACAATCTTTTCGTACTGAGCAGATCACTGGCATTTTCATTGGAGAAGCAAGGGATTATTATTTTCTCCTGTATCCAGATCCTCAAAGTATTTGTGACTCCTTAGAAAGGCACATGCATATCAAATGTTCACACACAGTCTTTGTGCAAAGCAAGCAGAGGAAGTCCTAGGAGTAAAAGAGCTTTTCCTCTCAGCCTCTACTCACTGGGACTTCAGGTAATTTCTCTGGCAGCAACCAGAGAAACCCCCAACCACAATGCAAGTGTGAGTTTTGCTACTGCTGCTGAAGGATCTCACACACTCTGGTGTCAAAAGAAGGGTCTTTACCAGAGCACTGGGCTGGGTTTTCACCAAAGTGGTCTGGTGTCTGGGAATGATATCATCACTCTCAGTTCTGAAGGTACTGGGCTCACTCTGCCTTCCAGCTTATGGAGAGGGCACAGAGTATAAAGAGACCACAAGCTTCACATTCAGACTGTAAATGAGGGTTTTGCTGCCTTGGCTGTGTTGAACAAGACTCTCCTACTTCTCCATTTCCTCTGCCAGCAAACTTCTGACAACTAAATTGAGCACAAAACAGCCATGCCAGCTTGTATTTCTCTAGGAGGTTGAATGGTACAGGAAGGATTAAGGAAGAGAAGCAGCTTTTCACTCTCATCTCTGGTTCTAGGAAAACTTAATCAATGGCTGGGCATTGCACCCCCTGAAACTGCCTCATGCATGACAGCAGGAGAATGGTTCGCTGTCTCCTCTCATTTCCTCCTTGACCAGCTCTCCCAGACCACTTTGTCCCCCTCTTGACAGCTTTAGCAGTGGTGACAGATTTTGTGGGCCATGGACAAAGCACTGCCTCTTGGTCCCGTCCAGGGATGGAGCCAAGCAGCTGGCAGGGGCTGAGCAGGGGCAGTGCCCGAGGCTGCTGTCTGGCTGTACAAACCAGGGGCTTTCCTGTAAGTCTGTGGATGGCTTAAGGCCCTGTTGAAATCTCACCAGATAATCTCTTCTTTCATGTTTTCCCTTTATATTCATCCCCAGTCAGTCCCCCAGCCATTGCCATCTCATGGCACCTGGGAGACATAGAATCACAGAATGGTTTGGGTTTGATGGGATGTTAAAGATCTTCCAGTGCCAACCCCTCTGCTGTGGACAGGGACACCTTTCACTGGACCACTTTGCTCAAGGCCCTGTCCAACCTGGCCTTGAACACTTCCAGCCATGGGGCACCCACAGCTTCTCTGGGCAGCCTGTACTGGTGTCTCACCACCCTCATGGGAAAGAATTTCTTAGTAATATCTAATCTAAACTCCCCTCTGTCAGTTTGAGTCCATTCCCTCTTCTCCTGTCACTACATGTTCCTGTCCCAAGTCCATCTCCAGCTCTCTTGTAGCCCCTTTAGATACTGGAAGGTGCTCTAAGGTTTCCCTGGAACCTTCTCTTCTCCAGGCTAAACATTCCCAGCTCTCCCAGCCAGTCTCTAAAGAAGTGCTTCAGACCTTCATATCATTGCATCCCTGCACAGTTCCTTCCTTTTCTTGTGTGCTCAAACTGTTCCTGTACCAGGAGATGGTTCTGGTGTGCAGTGCTCTCTTCGCTCTTAGCTAAGACACAGAGTGTGTGTTTAACCTAATTTAACTGGCTCAGTCAACAAGTTCTCTGTTTAATTTAGTGCTGCTCTGTTCCTTTTGGGGAACAGAGTGCAGTCAACTGTCCTGTCGTGCACCAGTCATTCCGAGGGGGTTTCACTGTGCAGGGAACACGGAGGGATGCTCAGCTCTCCGTGCTAGAGGCACTTCCATTGGACACTCATCCACTGCTCCTATTCACTTGTCAGGTCACTTTGCCCAAACAGTAATTCCTGCCTTTGGTTCAGACTGTCCTTTTCTTCTTGGGAAGAAACCAACAGGGACTCCAGGCAGAAAATAAATCTCTCTCTTGTGTTTTTCTACTACAGTGATGCTTTAGAACGAAGCCAAATTGTACAGCAGAGAACAAACCACGACAAGAAAGAAGATAATGACAAAATGGTTCACAGCCAAACAAGCTTGTTCTGGGGCTGCAACAGAGAAGGACCATCTGTCAGAGACCTCAAAAGTTTTAAGTCCTATTATATGAGACTGGCAAGGCAGCTAGAAAGAAAGGAGCAAGGTGATGGAAAAGATGCCTAAGAAATTGTCCTTCCTCAGCCTCTGACCCCTCCCTGCAGTGGATGTTGTTCTCTGAGTGATGTATTCACCCACCCAGGAGGAAAGGTCATGGGACTCCTCATCATAAGAGAGAGAATAAGTGGCAGAAGAGTTTCAGTTCCTTGTCTTGAGATTCCCATCTTGGCTCAGGCCAAAACTTCACCAAGAAAACCCTTCAAACAAAAACTTCCTGAAAAAAGCAACAAAGATAAAATGATAAAATTTTAATCATATGGGACCCATTGCTCAGTCCAAAACTCAATCACAGCCTTTTCCTTTTTTTTTTTCCCAAAGGAGCTCTTAGTGTCTTCTTGAAACTGCCCACACTGAAAGGTCTGTTCCCTTCAAACACACGGTGAAACTACCCTAAAAAACAGAGACACTGCACTGGAAATACAGGCAAACCCTGTGACCTGAATGTACATTTTGTACTTAGAGATCCTTTAATCTTATAAATCTTATAGATGGGTTTAGGTATGGTACAACTTAGGAGAAAACTGTGTGGATGTGACATTGAAAGAGAGAGCATGAGGAAGACACTTACCCTCTCCAAAATGAGTTTCAGTCTAGGGTCAGTGAATTAATATTAATAATCTCTTCATTACAACTCACATCTCTGGGCTCCACTGAATAACCCCAGCACAGGCAGATGACAGTCTCTGCCTTAGAGATCTTGGAATCTAGAAAGGTGCTGCTGGCCCAGCATAGAGAGCCCAAATGTGAATTTGGGGAGACCATGGGAATCCTGAATAAAACCAAGGCTCTTACATGAAATATAAAATTATTCTGTAAGGTGTAGGCTGTGAAGGGAAAGAAATGTAACCTTAACACAAGCCACAGACATTTGGAGAGCTGCTGCTGCTAAGCCCAAATTTGCAGTTTGCTAAGCAAAGTCTGTATGTCATACCTTCAAAAAGAGAAAGTGAGGTATGGAGGAAACCCAAACAGCAATTAGATGGGAAAAACAAGTTTTCTGAGAGGTAAATAAATTCCTATGTAGGAGATGTGGCTGAGGAAGAGCTCCAAAATGCTGTCCAGTGTTTGGTGAAGTGTTCTGTAAGGGCAACAGAAAATGTTTTTCCAGAGATATATGGAACACCTTAAAACCAACAGTGCCCACATTTTGAGGAACAGAAAGGCACCAACACAGATCCCCTTGTAGGCAGAATAACTGCCTAGCAAAGTGTTTAAAATATGCAAATATGGTCCAGCATTGATGGAGGAGATGTGGGCTTTAAAATGGACCCTGGAGCATGTTAGGCTGGTATTTTAACTCAAATATGCAACAATACTAAGGGAAACCGTATAAAAGTAAATTTGTTTTGTACTATTGGTGTAAAAGTCCAACTCAAAGACAAGTAATAATTATGATTTATTTTAACCTATCTTGTCATTCTTCCAATAAGACAGGCAGGTAAATTTTCTGGGGGCCAGTTCCAGTTACCACTGGAATCAGTAGTAAAGATGCCATTTACCTCTGAGGCTGGGAACATTAATCCCAAATTCTTCTATTAAAACCTAGTCTAGACAGGTAACTGCTTGCAAGTCCTGAAAAGACAACAGGGAGAGCCCTCAAAAGGATGTCTAAATCCCCACAAGTTGGCACAGAGAACACTGCTTTCAGACAGAAGAAGAATTGATTCCTTAAGACAATATAGCAAGGAAAAGGCTCTGTGGCTTTTACACACAGTGTGAGAATTGGATGAAATCATACATAACATTTGGGCACTGTCACACAGCAGCCTGCAGATCATGGAAATTCCACAGCTGCAACTGCAGAGCCATCACAGCGTTAGTGGACATTGATGCACCACTGAAATAAACCACACAACAGGAAAGATGTTCAGAGAAATAGCTGGCAGCTAAATGTTCGAACCAAAAATAGTCCCTAACATTTAGGATGAGCATTCCTGCAAACATGGTTGAATGAGTCATACTTTCAGTTAATGATTTTTAATGAAAGCATAATGGGAAGGTGAGGACCTACAGTGATATTAATTTTGGCCCCTTAAGTTTGGTCCATGAAGATTCCAGCCTTGTCCAGCCAATATCTGGAGTGCCTTGAGCCTCCTGTGGGCATTGGGAATATACAAAATCCATGCTGGACATCCTCTCCCCTCAGGCTGTGATCCCTGTGCTTGCTCTCTGCACGACTCAGTGAATCTCCTTTCCACCATAAGGAGGTTGCAAAATAAAAACTAAAAGCAAGTACTTTGGAAAGCAAGAGACACCAGGCCCACTGGTCATTAACAAATTTAACAGATTGCTTCTATATGGTGCTTTCCAGGATCTTGAGTACAAGTTTTGACACTATAGCAAAGGGTATAGTGCTCTCTCGTGAGATTTCTGGGGATGTCAAAACTGTGTAGTAAAACTCTGATGGCCTGCCAAATTGTGCATGGTATTTCAGAATTTAGAGATGCAAATGGATGAGCAAGGTACATAAAGGAATTTGCAGAACTGCTTCTCACTGTCTTTGGGCACTCTGCTGTAAAACTGGCTTTGAATCCCTAAAGCAACTTCTGGAAAAGGACTGATTTTATAAGGGAGATAAATCCAATCAGCTATCTAAGCATCTAATGACCCTCATTCCCAGCCAGTTTAGTATATTATTGTTTAATTATACCCAACAGCACAGAAGAGGGAGACATCTCTGATGGGTACTGCATGCAGATTTACAGAAAACCAGCCAGCTGCACTTGACATTACAGAACAGAAAGCAATCCAGTTGGAGAATAGAAGAAACTGGAAATTAACTGTGTCAGGGTTGAAGAGAAGGTGCCAACCAGTGTATTTATCTTCACTTTTGCCAATACACATAATGGAGAAATGAGTAAAGCTTCAGTGTTAATCTGAGACTGCTGTGTGAGAAAGTTTCCATTTCAAGCATAAAAAACCCCAACCTTCTTGTCTTTTCTGCTAGACTGTGATTCTGAAGTTGCTAAAACACCCTTTCTCCATCAATACCTGAACAGATGAGATGCCATGGAATATGCAGGAGGAGTGGAGAACCTTAGCATCTAGGAAAGAAAGAGCTGACCATGACATTCATAAAATACCTATGCTTATGTCAGTTTGATGTGCTTATCCAAGTAGGAGGCCAGTGGCAATTGTATGCAAATAACCAAAACGAGCAGAAGTGAGGTATCCTGTGTGGATTTAAAAACTGAAAAAGGGCAGTGTGATATGCAGCAGGGGCCAGCTCACTTGAGAACTTATTTCTCAGGAAGGCTTCATAGCCCACACTGAACTTGAAGGCATATTTCTCAGAGGGGTGATGGAGCCTGGGCGAGACAGTTCAGGTATAATAATGTTCTTTCTGCCAGTGAGAGCTGGAAGCACAGCATTGAAGGTGAGCTGAAATGAAGATCTTAGCTGACTCTGGGTTCTTCATGTCTGTAACCCACATTCCTACCTGGATATGGCAAAAGAATGGCCAAAATGGTCCAAAACACATTCATGTGCTGATGGGTACAGAGGAAGGTGGATGTGCCTGTCTCTGTGCTGATATGTGAATGATTTTGCAGATGCAATGGGTACAGCACTGCAGAGGGGATCAAGGGCATGCTGGGGTTGGTCTGGAGCATTTCAAAATGCTGGACAGATTCAGAGCTGAGCAATGAAGACCCTTCAGTCCTCTGCTAAACACATCTCAACATTATTGGTGGTGCTGAATCCTTTCAAGTCTCCTGTAACGGGCAGGAAGCCACACAACAGGACGAGCAGGTGATCTCTGCTGTAAGTAGCATCAAGGGTTTTTTCAGGAGACAAACTGCAGGGAAGCTGGGAATTATGAAGGCACAAGAATTTTGTCCTGACTCTGGAAAAGTGGCTCCTGGTCTTGAAGGACACGAGGAAGGGTCACGATCCCACGGGCTAGCTGGCTTACAAAGGGGTGAGCCCTTTTCCTGCTGTGATGGTTGCAGGGTAGCATCTGTGGCCACTGACCACCCTGGTTTTTGAGAGAAGGCCCAAGTATCAGTGGTGAAGGGCTAAGCTGGGAGCCCAGTGTCCCTCTCTGCACAGTGCTGGTGTAGTAGGCAATATCAGCAGGGTAAGAACCCTGCAGCCTGATGGGATCACTTACATATCAATTACTACAAGGCAGCAGGGTATTATTTATACAACAAATGCTATACAAAACAGCAGAGCGATATTTAGAGGGCAAATACTATGGACAGGAAAGCTACAATTTGTTCTGCACCAGCAGGATGTTCTGTGCACTCCAAAGTGCCAGGCAGGATGAGGGTGATGCTTACATGCCAACTACTGTATGAGGACAGGTTATTATTTAAACCCCAGATACAATGGTAGGGAAAGAGTATTATTTACTAACCAGACCGAGTGCAATAGCAGCAGTGGCAGTAACTGCATGGTATAATTTACAAGAGAGGAAAAGACATCATTTGCAGACTGGTTATTACAGAATGGGAGAGTGTTTGTTGTGGTAGAGCACTGAAGTATTACTTTGAAGCTGAGCACTATAGAGGTACAGGGTATTATTTATACCCCAAACACCAGAGAAACTATTTTTTGGGGTAAGTAACAGTGACAGTTAATCATTTATATGAAAGCCATTCTGAAATTTCCAGTATGTAACCTACATGATTATTTCAACCTTGAAACTGTGGTACAGATGATGTAATGTTAATTATACTGAGATCTACAGCTGCTCTACCACAGGACTGCTAAGCTGGAATAATCTTCTGCAGTCAGTAGATTTATGCCAGCAAAACTACTGAATCTGCCCTGCCCTGTGCAAAGCCTGTGGTGCCTGGGGATTTCCAGGGGTGTTTATCCCTGACCCTGTGCAGGATCCCAGCAGGAGCTGCAGGTTTTGCTGTGGATTACAGGTTATTCAACCACCAGCACAGCGACTGCTCTCTCAGCAGAGGTGCAAATGATGGATGGGAGCTCCAGCTGAAGGGATCAGCAACATTTTCATCTGTTTATCAGCTGCTGACCTTTGCATTTTTTTCCACATACCTTTCTCATCCAGTCTGTGATCTAACCTCAGGCAGGAGATGTTCCTTGCTTATTTCCTTTTAGTTTCCCCTACAGATTTTTGTGTCCTGTCAAATTGTTCCTATTAAGTCAAATCTGTATGTCCTATTTGTATGTCCTACAGCCATGACAAATGATTCCTTTTGTCTTTCAGTGGTTGTCTACACTACTAAATAAAAAAATAATGGAGTGTCCAAGTCTTCTGCCCACTGCTAACTGAGGGCACTGGAGAAGCCAAAGGCACATGGAAATTGCCACACCAGAAGAAACCAATGGTGTGTGTTCAGACCAGTACCCTGTCTTAGACAAGACCTATATTACCAGCTTCAGAGCAAAGTTCTCATCATTGAAAAATAGGGACTAAACTGCTGAGGAGGAAGTTTCTTTTTAACACAAGGCATTTAGTGGTTACCTTCTGCCTTGAAGCATGAGTATTTACATTCCATATTCTCCCACTAATGTACACTAGGTTTATTTGGCATGGCTTAATAGACAATTTTACTCCTCTCAGGCCTAACCCGTGAGCACTACCCTGCCAGAAGAAATTTCCTGTCCTGATCACTTCATCCCCATGACATGAGGTGGTTGCTCTTGCAGATGCCCTTTTGTCTCTTGTCACTTGATGTGGCCTCTATTGAAGTGAGTCCCTTTCCTCCAGGACCTGCCCTACCCAGTGCTGGACACAGAGGAAGGCTGGGTTCAGCTCCCCCACACCAAGGTGTGTCAGGAGGTCCCTGGCTTCCAGGTGGCTCCCTGATAACACAGTGGCAACCAGGACTAGCCACGTGTTCAAGGGTCATGTGGTGCCTCACTAATACCACAGCAAGCACCGGGGTCAAACTGTCCAGACCTGCCTCTCATGGGACATCCCCCAACCCAAGTTCTTCACAGCAGTCACTGCTCCTTTCCATCACAAACCCTCATGCAATTAGGACACCGGGGCAACCTGGCAGGAACTGAGCAGTGAGGTAGGGCTATTCATTCACCTGAGTTAATTCTGGGCCATGCCCAAAGTTCTCCCTACTTCAACTGCCCCAGGTATCCTCTGCCTTGATCTATAAACTGTATTCTGTGGAAAATCCATGAGTTGCTATGCCTTGGTTAACATAAAGAACAACTACAAAGGTGAAAACCCACAGGATTATGCTTGTCAGAGGTCTTTCATTAACCCATTTTCATCTCTTGCTCCCTTCTCTCAGCAGAACCCTTTCTGTGGCTGTCCTCCTGCCCAGCTCCCCAGCACTGCAAGGTTTCCCCCTCAGCCAGCCTCAGGAACTGCCAGAACTATGGAAACCCACAGGCAAATCCAGCTTCCAGGCTACTTCCATGCAGTGAGTACAGCAGGAACGGGGTCCTGGTGGCTTCTGGACATGGCTGTGTGACCAACATGCTCAAGTCACAGCATGTCCCTTATCCTTGCTTGGTCACAGCAGCAATGACACGGCTCCAGCTGCCTCCATCCATGTGCTGGAGCCTTTGGGAGCATTAGATCTACATGGCACAGCAGTTGGGCTTGTAAAGCAGGGCAAGGAAGTGGGAGCAAGGTGGTCCATGGGGCTGCTACTTAACACCTCAGGGCACTTCAACAGCTAAAGCATATGGAGGGTCTCGGGGTGCCCAAGCAGAATGATTCTGGTATTTCTCATCCTTCCCCCACCCTTCTGCTCTCTGCTCTCTACGGACCAGTCATTGGGGAGAGGGGATATGCACGGGAGACGTGGAAATTTTTCTTAAAATAGGAAAGTCCAGTGAAAAGCACACGGAGGAAAAAAAAAAATCTCGGTGTGAAGCGTCTCAAAAAAGACTGCGCGGGTAGCGCGACAAAACCCCCTGCCTATTCATCAGGCCAANCTCTCTCCTGCACTCTTTACACAGCCCCGGCTGCTCCGGGCTGCTCGGCAGCCGCCGTGCGCTGGCTCCCTATGTGGTCCAGAGCCGCTATGAACACGGCTTTTGTTGCTGCTGCTGGGAAGCTGCCTGAGAGCGGCACACACAGCCCGGCTTGTTCCACACGTGGAGGCTGCACAGGGCTCGGGAAGGGGGGGGAAGGAGGAGGAGGAGGCGGAGGAGAGCAGCTTGGGTTAGGTTGTCTTGTGGTAGAGCAGCCATCCCACCACTGGCAAGGGAAAGGGGGAAGCAGGGAGACGGAGGCGGGTGGTGGTGGAAAAGATGCCTCAGGCAGTTAAGAAAGGTCCCGTTGATTTTTAAAATGGGACCAGCTGGCCCTCCACCAGCCCACGTTGCCGCCGGGTGTCAGTCAGCATGGGAAGGCAGTGAAGTCACCGGGTCCGTGCAACTTACTGCTTGCAGAGGATCTGCCCCAGGGAGGGAAGAGGAGGGTAAAGACCAACAATGGAGTGGATTTTGGAGTTCTGGAGTTCCTAATCATTATGTGCATTCCTGGGTGAGACCAGAGCACTTAACAACAATCTAACCTTTTTTTTCATGTACATTCATTTGTTTCTGTCTTTTTTAAGTGATACCAACCATTCTCTTTTCCTTTAAAGCCCTTAATGTTCCTCACTTATTGGGAGTGTTTTACAGCAATGAGCTGCAGTTTGCTCCCATGGAATCTAAGCCTGCTGAATTTTGTCTAGTGTCCTCTTTTCCTTAGTAAGTTTTTCCCTCCACCTCTTTCACACCCTCAATTTCCCATCCTGTCTGCTCTCTTTGCCCATCCATCCTCCAGGCTTCGTGCTGCTGTCAAACCTGGCTACTGTACACGGAGGTGATTATATGAAACATTGAACAGCAGTTCAAGTGGAACAGATGGAGCCTCCCTCCAAAGACTGCTCAGGCTGCAGAATGAACTGTCCCAGCCAGTGATGGTGGGAGG
>VXAX01000072.1:0-11540 GCA_013399835.1 Leptocoma aspasia | reverse complement strand
CTTCTTTAGATTTATACTGTGAGCCCATTGAGAGGGAGGGGAGGGAGGCAGCGCTCACACACCGCCCTTGTGCACACAGCAGAGCCCGCAGTCCTGCCCCGCACACACAGGCTGGGCTGTTCTGCCCGCTCACAAGGAAGCTCTGAGTTTTTAAAAGTAAACTGTAAGGTTTCCGTTGTNTGAGAGCGGCACACACAGCCCGGCTTGTTCCACACGTGGAGGCTGCACAGGGCTCGGGAAGGGGGGGGAAGGAGGAGGAGGAGGCGGAGGAGAGCAGCTTGGGTTAGGTTGTCTTGTGGTAGAGCAGCCATCCCACCACTGGCAAGGGAAAGGGGGAAGCAGGGAGACGGAGGCGGGTGGTGGTGGAAAAGATGCCTCAGGCAGTTAAGAAAGGTCCCGTTGATTTTTAAAATGGGACCAGCTGGCCCTCCACCAGCCCACGTTGCCGCCGGGTGTCAGTCAGCATGGGAAGGCAGTGAAGTCACCGGGTCCGTGCAACTTACTGCTTGCAGAGGATCTGCCCCAGGGAGGGAAGAGGAGGGTAAAGACCAACAATGGAGTGGATTTTGGAGTTCTGGAGTTCCTAATCATTATGTGCATTCCTGGGTGAGACCAGAGCACTTAACAACAATCTAACCTTTTTTTTCATGTACATTCATTTGTTTCTGTCTTTTTTAAGTGATACCAACCATTCTCTTTTCCTTTAAAGCCCTTAATGTTCCTCACTTATTGGGAGTGTTTTACAGCAATGAGCTGCAGTTTGCTCCCATGGAATCTAAGCCTGCTGAATTTTGTCTAGTGTCCTCTTTTCCTTAGTAAGTTTTTCCCTCCACCTCTTTCACACCCTCAATTTCCCATCCTGTCTGCTCTCTTTGCCCATCCATCCTCCAGGCTTCGTGCTGCTGTCAAACCTGGCTACTGTACACGGAGGTGATTATATGAAACATTGAACAGCAGTTCAAGTGGAACAGATGGAGCCTCCCTCCAAAGACTGCTCAGGCTGCAGAATGAACTGTCCCAGCCAGTGATGGTGGGAGGTGATGCCTCCCCTTTTCCACTCTGACAACAACTTGAAACATCTCAGAAAGGGGCAATGTCCCCTTTGACCTGTCAGGCAGATACAGTCTCTTCAAGCCAGCGGGAAAATATAACATCAAACAACCAAAGCAAAGAAAGGAATAGTTCAGCTTCCAATAGTGCCTTTGCAGGATTTGAAATCCCACAAATTTCAGTCCCCAAACCACTGGCCCCTCTGCCCAGCTGACATCCTTTACCGGGAACTTACAGATGAAAACCAAAGTAGTGAGGAATGCTAAAAAATTCCTCTCTCCCAACTATTTCATTGTGGGATGTTTCCCCCTTTCCACATCTGGCAAAGCTATTTTAGAAACCAAGGAAAGCATTACAAACTGATGTCTTTTTAGCTAGACAACTCAAAAGGGAAAGGTTAAAATGTACTCTTTACTCTGTGCACAGAGCTCTACTGAGCACAAGATTTAAATGAGAAGTCTTAACAAGTAGTAAATGAATGGAAAGAAGCAATTTCTGATAGAGATTCTGAAAAATAAAGCCTTTTTTTGCTTGCTCTGATTCTGGAGAACAGCTCAGCTCCCTGAAAACTATTGCTAAAAATATGCTTCATCTGTGAATGGATTTGGAAAATGGGCAGGTACCGAGGAACACCCGGAGCAGCTCACTGGAAACAGCCCAGAGGACTCTGCCAGCTGCCAGTCCCTGACATCCTCACATAAGGGGAGAGCTGTCAAACCCTCAGGCACCTGGTTCTTTTTGTTCTCTTTCTGAATTTGTCAGCCCCTCCACAGCTCAGCACCCCTCCAGCTCAGGGGTCACCCTTTGCCTGCCTTGTGGCAGAGCAATGACACCGAGCAAAGCTATGACCACAGGAAACCCCAGCACTGGTTGGGACACTCGCCACAAATCAGCAGGACAGCAGCCTCTGTCCCCAGAGCTCGGGAACAGGACCAGACACATCACCTGAGCTCCAGCAGCAGCTGAAATCCACCACAAACAAGCACCAATGGGTCGGAGGGTCTGTTGGGAAGGCAGAATGGGAATAACCCTGTCTCTGCTCTTCCTCCTCACGGCTCTCAGTGTAGGATCTCTGAATCCATCCTTGCTTTCCCTCTCTTCCCCAAGCCAACCAACAAACTTGGCAGACAGCAGGTGCCCCTGGCTGTAGTCTGCTCCCCATAAGGTGTGGGGTGCTGGTGAGAACCCATCGTGCCGAGGTGAAACCCAGGCACAGGTTCCCCTTCACAGCAGCGCTGCTTGCAGGAGGGAGAAGCTCTGGCTCAATCAATTTTACAACTTATCTCACATTTCTCTGCTGGTTGCTCAGCAGGGAAACAACCAATCCACTGAGAGCCTGCTTCTCAGTAGAGCACTCAGGAAAGTTAAGGAAAAGACACCAAAGAGAGAGAAGGGAGGAAAGTGCAATACGTTACCTTTAACAGTTCAGTGCAGTGCTTCCAGAATCTAAGTCCCATACACCTGGCAGAGAAATGAGGTCTTTTTCAGTGTTCAAGAAGTAAAGAGCTTGCCACTTCTTGCTGTTACTGTATGTCTTCTTCACAATCTCCAGATGAGTTTTCCTGCGTTTTTGTTTTTTTTTTTTTTTTTCCTTCCCCGGTTCCCCAGAAGAAATCAAAATTCCCTACGTGGTATTTCAGGTCCTTTCAGGCAGTGGCAGCAGCAGCAAGCTTGAAGAGTAAGTACTGTGTGTGAATGGCAAAAAAGAGAGAGAGGGTTTCAGACCACATTAGCTGCCACTGGCTGCAAAAGAGACCATCAAACTCCTGTCAGCCTCCTTAGATACCTCTTGAAGAGCTGGCACTCTAAGTGTATTGGATCCTCCTCTGGATTTTAGAGTAAAGGTAGGCAGGCATCCAGGGGGCAGGGGGAAATAGGAGGGCTTATGGACCAAAAAGGAAGCCCAGCCTCTTGGAAAGAAGGAGGGAAAAAAAAAACCAACAAAAACCCAAACCAAACACCCAACCCAGAAAAGAAAAGAAAGGAAAAAAAAAAAAAAAGCATTACCGAAAAAAAAAATACTGTAAATGGAGAAAGCCGAATGGAGAGTGGGGGATTAAATTTAGCCCTCTGGTTTGGAAGCAAACTGGCTGGGGCACCACAAGTGGTTGAGAGAGAAGAAATAGTTTGTGTAATAAAAAGAGAACGTGGTTTATGCAAACTAAATTAAGATGAAGCTAATTAAGGAACCTGAGCAAAGTATGTGTGTCTGCAGTGCAGTCAATATCACTGCAGTCTGAGCAGAAAGGAGCAGATCCACTGGGAAGCCCAAAGACAGCAGCAAACAGGACAGTTCAGGGAACTTCTGCATGGCCCCCCTTGCTGCTGAGGTAGGGAGGCAGGTGATGGAGGGAAGGAAGGGATGCTCAGCATTAGGGAAAGGGAAGCACCTGGAGCATCAGGAACTGATAAGTGATATAAAGGCAGAGAAAGGAGGCGTTTGGGAGTGAGTTTGCTTTAAGGTTATTTGGGGTGAACTGGGGAGAAATAGAGATCCTGTACACACACCTGGTAATGGTGGAGCCTGAAGAGACTACCCCAGAACTGAGGAGGATTCCATAACTGAATCCTTGGCAGTAGTGAAGTTGTGAGAAAGTGCTGAGAGGACTGTAATGTGTTTCCTTTTCCTTTTTTTTTATTCTGTGAGGTCGCTGGTACCTTTGAAACGGATAAAAAGCTGTGACTTGGGAGTAGGAAATGGGTCTGTGACTGCAGACCTACACCTTGGCTTGTGAAGGGGCCAGGTGACAGCTGGGAGCAGGTGAGAAACTGCTTAGATACTCACAGTTGAGAAGAGCACTTTTGTTTGAAAAATCTGTTGTTTCCAACATGGAAGAGAGCACCACCATCCTAAAGTAAAGGCAAAGTCTGAAACTGAGCACAGGCAGGTCCCCCTGTGCACCAAAACCACACGGCTGCCCTCAGTATCTCTCCTTCCATTTCTCTTTTAATATGATCTTTAATATCTGCACTTCCTGCTCTTTTCCCAAGATCCTGCTTTTCTGTCTGATTTGTGATATAATAGTTTCTCCTCTCTCCATAAATTATTTTGGTCCCATGCCTCACTTTCAAAACTTGCTTCCTTGACTGCCTCACTTTTTAACCTGAGGCTCATAACCACCAGCCCTGCATCCATCATCCTGACAGGTAAGACTCCCAGACCACAGAGCATGGAGCCTCACTTCTTCCTGCAAGTACCTTATTCCATCTCAGAGATTCAATACCAAGTTTTCATTGTGAATTTCCCTTTAGATTATCCCCCCACACCTTTTTTCCCCAGTACTGCAGCACTAGATATCAATTTCAAAACTTTCCAGGTGCCCATATGTTAAAAGTCCAAAGGGCAGCGAGGGAAAGCTTTGGAAAGGACATTGGAAAGGACAGTGTCTTTGCCACCTGAAACACTCCTTTTGATGCATCCCAGGACATGTTTGGCTTTCTGGGCAGCAAGTGCACATTGTTGGGTCATTCTGAGCTTCTTATCCACCAACACCAAGTCTTGCTCCTCAGAGAGAGTAAACTTTCAATGTGTTCTCTGCCCAACCTGTATTTGTGCTTGCTTCCCCCATCTCACAAGCCTGTCAGTCTACACGAGTGCTGTCTGTTCATATCAAATTTAATTCTTCATCTGCTGAGATAAACCAGGGCTTTTCCCACCTACTCAAAGGGCACTGGATCCATCCAAGGGCTGCCACCACCTGCAGGTGCTACCTGGGCTGGGACAGACAGGGCTGTGCTGGATCATCATCTGCCTCCCCCCTCACTAGCTGGGGTGTTTCCTCATGGACAGCACAGTGTAGCCATAGCAATGAAAGGAGACAGGCAAAACACGCTGCAGATGGGCCATGACAGCTCATGCTCTAGGCAGCACTCGGTATTTCCAGCTGGGTATAAAAGACACATAGACAGGATCTATAAAATGTGACCTGGTTGATTTTGCTCAGACTCACGTACGTGAGACGCTCCGAAACAGCTCATGCCTGACCACAGCCCTTTCTCCCCGTAACATAAAGATCTTTTGGGAAATGTACATGTTTGGTTGTTTTGCTGTGGAATAACTGAGCCCTCTGTACCCTCTGCTGCCGCCGTGGTTTGGCAAAGAAAACCTCACTTGAACCTTTGGTGAGCTTAAGCCAGGGAACAGAGAAAATTCCACTTCAGAGCTGACCAGTTAGGAAAATGTGATGCTCCACACATAGTGGTTTCTTAGCAGCTTCAGGAAAGGGATAGAAACTGCTCAGTACCTGCTGGCTGTCCCAGTTTTTTGTCTGCATCAGAAAGGATTGGAAAAACAGCTAAATATGCTCAGAGAAATTGTGATTCATAAACTGCTCTTGTGTTTGTTTGTTCTTTAAGCTGACGAGCAGCCAGGTAAAAAAAAAAGTCACATAGATGACTTTTGTTTTTTGTTTAAAGAAGGAAAGCAACAGTTCATGGCTCTTTGAAATACAGGTAACACATTGCAGAAGTGCTTGCAGTTAGGTAAGATTTTTACATGTCATTATAAAGTTAAGAAGGGGCTTATGTCTATTCCCAGTCAAGTTTAGCCTTCAGGGAACATGAATATTTGAACAGAGAACAAACCCTGTGGCCAAGGAAAAGAGGATAATAGCTTTTCTGTGAAAACTATTGAATATCCAGAATTTATATAGTGGAATCAGTCACTGAATGAAAATGGCCAGAAAAGGGAAAAACACCAGACAGAAGAAGGTTGTGTCAATTAAGGTGATAGTCGCAGTTTTTCAGAAACAATGAAAGGTGGGCTTGGGTGGGTTTTCAGCCAAGAGAGAGAGGGAAATAAAAAATAAATAGAAAAATAGTAGAATAAAGAATAAACCTTTCAAACTGCTTTTAAAATTTGTGCTAATCAAAGTTCACTCATGGTTGTGAACTGCTGCTCTTTTCCTACAACTACCAGAGCAGTCATCCCACAGCTCTCAGCTTGTTACTCTCAGAATGAAAAGGGGGGTATTGTGTCCCTGAAACACTTATAATTTCTGGAATTATTGTGTCCTATTAAAAACT
Source organism: Leptocoma aspasia (assembly GCA_013399835.1). Classification (NCBI taxonomy): domain Eukaryota; kingdom Metazoa; phylum Chordata; class Aves; order Passeriformes; family Nectariniidae; genus Leptocoma; species Leptocoma aspasia. The sequence goes on along the minus strand of VXAX01000072.1, from coordinate 5,465 downwards.
AATTTGGCATTTTTAAAAAACCACTAGGGACATGAGAAGGGGCTGTGGGATCCCAGCTGCTCTGTGCACAGGTAGAGTGGGGAGCACAATTTCAGTCTGTGCACAATTTCAGTCTGTGCACGATTTCAGTCTATGAACACTCTTCAGGTTCTGAAGATTTAGGGTCAATCCACGACCTTTGGACTCGTGTCCAAAAAGTATTGTTCATGCTTTTACAGTCAGTTGTCTGACATTGCAACAGGCACTTCTTGATCAGCTGGCACACCTTCCTTCAGCGGTCGATATTTGAGCTCTCCCTGCCTGTGGTGCTGCCGGAGCTCTGACACCACGCTGAGCTGAGGCACACAGACCCAAAGTGCCTTGCTCAAGGCTATGGGTGCAGCCAGTGTCAGAGCCAGAACATCTCCATTCCCAGCCCTCTTCCCTCTTTCAAAGCCAGCAAAGCCCTTATCTGCTGCAGCAGTTCAGGAGTGTGTTTGCTGCTCTGCTAAGCTGCTTTTATGGGCAGTGATGCTCTGTAAGGGTGAAGCTGCCACCTCAAAATGTCAGCTTTGACCCTCACATTTGGGTTCTGCATTTCTCCAAGCCAAAATCCCATGATGGGGAAAACATGGTGTAATATAGAAATGTCCATGTCATGGCTTTTGTCACTGGGTCCATGAAGGGGTCATTGTATAGTTTTACTCTGGAGTCCCACTGGAGGGATGAAAAGGGACAGTGCTGACACACCTCTAGCTAAAAATTAGGAGGAGACTAAAACGTCCCAGGAGAGGCTTTGCCTACTTAAATTTTATCTTGAAAGCATGGAAGGGGACTGAAAAGAAATGAGTCAACATCTGGGGGTAAAAAGTGCACAGAGGAACCTCCCCACCAAACACAGCACCTGTGCCCCTTTATTCCAGTGTGAATATCAGCCTTGTCAGTGCAGGTGGAAAAGTCACCCCGCATTTAAAAGCCAACCCCATACACAAACACACACACATCTTTCTCTTAGCCCTGTTTGCATCCCGGATTGGAAACGGTGCCCTTCCTGAACCTCCTGTGCTGGACAAAGTACCTATTGAACCTGCAGTGGCCAGGAGGCTCCAGCTCCTGCTGAATGAGCTGCCTTCTGCTCTCAGCCCTCCCAGCGCTGGCAGATGTAAACAGCGGGGCTCGCCCCCACCCCGAAATTGTGGCTCGTTCATCCCCTGACAAAAATAGAACCCCGGGCTGGTGGGTGGGATGGTGCACACAGACCGAGGTTTGTTTGGTGGTGGATTTCTTAAAAAATATTTTCTTCTTTTTGCTTCTCTTGTCCCCTTGGTGTCTTTCCGATTGCGCAACAGGGCTGTATGAAGGGTGTGGGGATGGACACTTTTGGTTAAAGAGTTGGCACTGGGCAACACTGGATCACCAAGATGAGGCCTCTTGTGCTTATCCTGGCTGCCCAGCATCTCAGCTTCATCCTTGGATGGCCAAAGGGAAGGTCTGGAGATGGTGGACACCACCAGCTTAAAATATGTGGTGTCAAGGCTCACACCAGCATTTGGGCTGGGGCTTGGCACACAGCGGGCATGGCCACTGTCCTGGGGCTGCTCATCCTTCTGTTCTTCTGGAGGGCTCCCCAGGGACACTCACTCTTGTGTTTTGAGGTGAGGGAAGGGCTGATATCTCCTAGGTGAGGGGAGAGGGCAGTGGTGAGGTGGCAGCCTGGGGTGGCACAGAGCTGTCAGTGGGATGAGACATGACCTCACAGTCCATGGTGCACAAGGGACATCCACCTGGCCCTCCTGCTGCCCAACTCCATGCTCACAGTGTGTGACACATGTCCAGCCTTCCTGGACATCCCTGGGTGACAGTGAAACAGCTTTTGTGCAGGAGGGACAGTGTGGATTGCTCCCTTGGCCAGGGCGATGCTGTGCACAGCTCCCTGCCCTCACACACAACTCACAGCTGTCCCTTTCTCCTTTTTTCCCCTTTTGCCACATTCATGCCCTCACCTCACCTTGTTAATCAGCTGCTTGGACTGAACCTAACTTTGCCCCCCTCCCAGCCTCCCTGATGGAGACTTGCAGGCTCAGCAAGGAAACGTGGGGGTGGGCACCGCGCAGAATATTTGTACAATGAATAAATGAAAACAGTGCTAATTTTATGTTCCTCCCAACTTGGGACGGAGCAACACGGGAATACAGCCCCTTTTGTACGGCCATGGGACATCTCCTCTGTTTGCTTTTCTCCCAGAATGCCTCTTCTCACCCTGCACAGTATAAACAGGTTGCTGTTGACCTTGGAAGCTGGTGGAGGGGTTACGTCAAGCCCGGCAGGTTTGCTGGCCTGGGTATTTACGGTCTCGCACCCTCTTGCTCTGGCAAGAGCTGACGTACACTGAGCACTCCCAGCTCCCTGCTGGGCTCCCAAGGGGGGCTGGCCACCTCTGCCTGTGGCAGCAGGGAAGCCTGGAGGTCTCCCTGACCCCCCAGTGAAATTTGCTGTTCAGGGGAAGCTCTTCAGAGAGTTTCTCCTGTAGCATTGTTTGCTCTTTTTGTGGAACAAGGTTTTTTATGGCATTTGTTTTGTTCCAGTGGAAAGTGTTCACTTGTCTGAGGTCAGTGAGGAAGAGGCAGGGAGTGGATGCTGGAGGGCAAAGAGCAGGAAGCAAATAGGCTCTGGTAGGAGGTGTAGCTTCATCTGCCTTCTTCAAAAAGCTTCTCTGGGCTTGGTGGGATGTGCCAGGTGCTTTGGAGGTGGGAGAGGTCACTGGAGAGGCTTTTGACCTGAACACACCCATGCCCCTTCGCAAGGAAATATTGAGCTGATTTGTTGATGGTGAAAAGAAACCTGACCCATGGAAAGGGCTGCTCCACAGCTCTGGGTATGGCTTGTCCTCTGGACAGGCTTTGCTGAAAAACAGGAGGAATGAACCTGTGCATCTCAGTGCTGAGGGGTGACTGAGGTCACCCAGAGTCACTTATTTCTGGAGGGGTAAAGGCTTTCTCCTGAAAGCTGGAAGAAACACCTTCTGTACTTCCCACCCTGAAGGTCATGGCCACTGTGCTGGTAATTTAAAGCCTCTGCAGAGGACTAGGCCAAGACACTTGATGGCAAAGAGCTTTCCAGGAATCCTCCAGGCTGAGCAGCTTCAGCTAAGGAATAAAGGGATTGCAGGGAGGCTTGGCTCTGCTGGCATGCAACAGCCCAGAGGTCATTTTTTAGGCAGACTGTCCAAAAGCATTCACAGCAGGCAGTGGGCTTTTCTTACAGTCTTTAACTGGTTTCAGTCCTCAGCAAGAAGTGTATGCTCATCTCTTGGCCTCTTCTATCATCCTATTAACACAAGAATCCCCTTGAGCCCCTTAACCCTCTCAGTCCTGCCCAGAATATTAATTTTCCCTTTCCCATTTATATCTCACTTCTTAATTTGCAAGTGAAAGAGGTTTCATTCTGGTAAACAAGAAAATGTTGTAAAAAAGTCAATCTCGAAACCAAAACCCCACTAAAAGCTTCACTCAGCTGGACAGTAATTACACAGACCCACATATAACAGATGTGGATGTAAGATCAGTGCTGGATGTTGCTATCTGCAACTGCTGGAGCTGTCAGAACTCAGCTGCAAACCTGTACAAATGGAAAAGAGTGTAGGGGGCTTCTTGAGGCATGACACATGGAAACCTCGATAAATTATCCAACCTCAGGGTTGGCACTGAGTAGGTAGCTTGTTCCTTCCACTTCTCTTGCATTTATTATTAGTCTTTCTTTTTCAGTTTAACTATGAAATCTCATCCTCTGGTTCCATCATTTCACTCTTTATTTTCCAGTCTTCAGCAAATGTGTCTTTTTGTTTGCTGCAGAAGAGAGGATATTTCTCTTTCTGGACTGTAGGTTGGGTAGGTGGAGCTGGAGTTTTAGGCCCAGAAATATCCTCAGGGTTACTCCTAATAGCACATCTCTACTTTTTCTGCCAGTGGAATATATAACCTGCCTCACCTTTTAGCTCTGAATGCTCAGGGGGGTAGATAAACCTTCCATTAATAAGAACATGGTTAGAGAGGAGGTTGTGACCCTTCCCATCCTTTCCCCAGCCCTGGAGTGTGGTTCTCAGAGAAGCATCCCGAGTTAGGGAGATGCTCATATGGGTCTCCATTATTAAACACCTCCTCCTTTTCCTTAGCTCGGTGCTGCTGGGCCCTTCCCTCAGGCTGATGTCTCTTTCTGCCCTCTGCTGAGTTTCTAGGTGGAAAAGATGAACAACAGAGGTTTGAGCCTGGGTTGAGACCCATGTGGTGTGGCTGGTAAGGAGAACTTGCCTTGGCTTGTGCTCGTGTTAGGAGAGAACATTTTGAACTGCCCCAGGTTTTTGCGTCCGTGCTGGGATTAGATCTGCACTCACTGCCAAATCCTGGACCCAGCAAGGCTGCAGGGGAGAAGTCCTCAGAACACCTTCCCAGCAATCTGTACACTTCTACTTTACTGACTGCTGTTGCTTTCTTAAAAACCCAGCTGGGACCATGCTTGGAGCTCTAAACAGCTCTCCCTTTGACAACTGCTGACTCCTGGCATCTGTACGTTTTTGGGAAACATCCCCCACTGGCCTGCAAAGAGGTGGCTGCAGCTCCAAGGAGGCATTTCTGTGCCTCTCTCCAAAGGTTCCTGGTGCCTGAATCTGGGTCAGGGTTGGACAGGTCCACCTGAGGAGTTGCTACAGTGGAGAGGAAAGCAAAGGACTAAAATCCAAATTCTCCCATCTTCATCAGAGCAGCTCTGCAGATCAAGGGCTCTCTGGAAATGTTATTCCTCAGCCGGGATGTTGAGATCCCAGTGTCAATATTTGTGAAGTGGGAAGGGCCCTGCCAGATGCAGCATTCCCAGAAACAAGCCTCTGTGCACAGGTCTGGGGCAGCTGCTGGGGCTCAGCCTGGGATACCCCACACTGCTGCAGAAGCCCCTGGCCAGTCCTGCCTTGAGGGCTGTGGGAGGCAGAGGGGTGGCTCCACTCACAGCCCTAATCTGCCCCTTTGAGGCTTGGGTGAGATTTATCCTGTTCTTCAGAGAAGCAGACAGCAAGCATTGCCCTGATGCCGTAGAGTTTCAGCAAAATGCACAAGTGAGTTGACTTTGATACTGCAGCAGAGCTGTCTGAGTGCCTGGGGGCAAGAGCCTTGATACCTGCTCAGGAATGATGCTGCTCCAGCACAGTGACTGGGTCAAAACCACTTTCTCTGAGGGGCAAGTTAACGGTGACTTGACTCTCACAGCCCTGGGACAGCTGGAGTGGGCAAGAAGGTGAGACTTGATGTAATGACACTGAGGTCAGGCTGCAAGGGTAACGTCACTGTCCCCAGGAGGGGATCTGCCACCTCAGAGAGAATGGGCTGGGAGCCCAAACATGATGTAATGCCAGGACTCTTCAGGTGAGCCTTCAGACCTGGTGTAGTCACAGCACCAAGGCCAGCTGCTCCCAGAGCACTGCACATATACCTGAATTC
>VXAX01000071.1:54383-77176 GCA_013399835.1 Leptocoma aspasia | reverse complement strand
ATAATAAATTGATTGTTTATAGTAATTATTTATGGTAAGGATTGCATTTTATTCCGGAAAAGCCTTTTCTGTACAGTTTTACTCTGAAATTGAGTAAAACTTTGGCCAAAAAAAGCTATTTGTGTTGTATGTTTCTCAGTTTGGGGATATTTAATCTCTCTCATGAAGAAAATTAAAAAATTGTACCAGACCAGGGAAGACAACCTGTTCTGACCATGAAACAAGCACAGAAAATATTGTTTGAGATTAAAGGTGGCTTCAATAGCACTGTGAAGTTTATTGTTCTCCCTATCTGGTTGCATAATAGTTAATGATTTTTAGTCAATGCTTAATATATTTACATCTAAATTAAACTAGAGATGGACAGTTAAAATAATTAAGAACACCCAAAGAAATAATCAAGTTGTTGTATCAAGGTTTATTTATCTGAGTTGCATATTTAAGGTTCTATAAAATTGCCTAAATTTATGTCCACACCCCCAGCCAAAAGCCCAAAAAATTTCTGGAGACCAGTCATGTTCATTTGCTCTTTTCTGTCTTATTTCATAGCAAGGAGTACACTTATTTTTTACATCCTTTAAATATTATTTCTGAGGGGAAAAAATAGCATTGGCCAGGCACAATGAATGTAAATTCTTGTCTCTGAGGCAGCTTTAACACTTTCAAGGACTCCACAGTCATATTAATAAAATATCTCTGCTTTTGTGCATCCTAATGATGGATGTGTCTTAAATTTAAGCACTGAGAGATCCTCTTGAAATTCTCTCCTAGGTTCTTTGGCTGCTGAGTTTTGATGATGATAAGAACACCTTGGCAGATGCAGTGGACAAGTATTGCATTGGTGTCCCACCCATCCAGTGGCTGGCCTGGATCCCACAGCTGCTGACGTGCCTGGTTGGCTCAGAGGGCAAACTCCTCCTCAACCTCATCAGTCAGGTACAGAAGATCATCTCTAATTCCTCCTTGTCTCTAATCTTTGGTTGAGAGATGACACACCAATATTTTTTAAAGCAAATTACAAAAATGCCAAGCTTCAAAAACGGTATTGTTTGCAACTGTTGGTGTGTTAAAAAATGGTAATTTCTGCCTTTAAGCAGGTTATTTTAAATTTCAAAGTGAGTTTTAGTTACTGAGATTAAATCCAGTGAAATTGTATTTCTATTTGCATGAGGCATTATAGCTCTCCCTCTGGAATTCTAGTTAATATATTTTTGTGAATGATTTAGAGCACATAAAATACATAGTTAAAAATGCTTGTAACGTAGGAGTAAAGAATGATTAGCTTTAGTAGCTAAAGGGCAAACTCTGTCTGGAAGTGTTTTGGTGTTTGTTCATTCAGGTTGATACAAAACAGTTGTGAAGTCCCATTAATGCACAGGTGGCCATGGGAAGCTCTCACAATACCTGAATTCCAGGCCTGCACTGCTCCACTGTTTCCTGGAAACTGGCACAGGACAGCTGTTGTGCTGAAGTCCTCACAGAACTTTCTTTCCCTCCCCTCTTGGTTTTTGAGATATGGACTTAGTGACCATGCAGGTCCCTTCCAGTTCAGGGTATTCTATGATCCTGTGAGATGGAGCTCCTTTTGTACTATCCCCTGTCTTTGCTCTTGCAGACCTCTGAGAATGTGTGTTTTTGTAGTTAGAGAATATGTCCATTTGTGTTGGCATGGGTGTACACAGCTCTAGATACATATGTGTGTGCAGATGTACTCATGTTTCCTTCCCTCTCTCTTCATAAAATTAAAATGTAACTTTGAAGAGACCATGCTGCCAAGCAGCTTAAGATGCCAAAGTAGGTAAGGCAAATTTTGATGGGTATGGCTTGGTATTTTCTGGCAACAACCAGTGTGCTCTACTGTCTTCTGACAGAAAAAACTCATTTCAACACTTTGTAGACACTTCTTTATTTGTTGAGATCTGTATAAAATTTGTAGAAGTGTTTGCTCAGAAGCCATACACTAGCTGGAGCTTAGACTTGTAAATATCACAGATACTCCTGTTTGTCTTGCCTTTAAACTTCATGTACATAGAAAAAGTATGAAATCAAAAAATAACATATTTTCTGTGGTACTGTTTTAAAACTCCACAATTCTCTTCATATAGCTTTTGAGTTACAGCATGAAGCATGTGTGTGTCAGGTTAGTGGTCTGTCATAAATATCAGATTACTGAATGCTTCAATTCCATTGCTACATTTCCACCACTTACCATATCCATTTGGATGGAGAAAGAGTCTATGATTTAGTAAAATTGTGGCTAAAGAAGCCTCAAATGATGTCTTAAGATGTGCTCTATTGCAGGTAGTAGACACATGGTTTCTTTCCTTTAATAGATACTGAGATTTACAGATTTAAATGGGATGCTGAATGTCAACATCTCTTTAGGGTTGTTCTTTTTAATGGAAGCCATAAAATCCTGTTTTTATTTTTGGGTGCAGTTGGTATCCCTTTACATTAAGTGCCACAATTAGGTGGAGTAAAGTTACTCTCTAATGGGCTTTCTTATCAAGTATCTGTGGGGCTTGCTGGGAATTGTGGCCTAATTTGAAGACTAACTGCTGTCATTATGTCTGTTTTTCTTCCATTATGCACATGAGTAAGATCTTTGAGCTGGCCCAGCTGGGGCTCTGACATTATGCTGCTTTCAGGTTTATTAGGCAATATGATCTGGAAGCCCTAATTAGGTAATGTCTTAACAGTGTGTGCAGGGAGCTACCAATTCATCCTCTTTGGGTTTCTGTTACTGAAAGAATCTTTCATTTCCATAAGCTGTTATTTAACACAAAGAGCTGATTATTCCTGAATTGGACTCATTTACAAGAGAATCTGTCTGTGTTGATGTGATCTGTAGTCAGTATTCCTTAACTGAGAAATGTGTATCTCCAAATAGGTGGGAAGAGTCTATCCCCAGGCTGTTTATTTCCCTATCAGGACCCTCTATTTGACCTTGAAGATAGAGCAGCGAGAGCGCTACAAGAGCGGTGAGTTGGGTCCTGATGGAATTGTTTGGGCTCTTTGTAACTTAATTGTTAGGTGAAGTTTCACTGGATATTCCAGAGAAAACAGATTCTCTGGAAGACATATCAACTTAGCAAGGCTAAGGAAGAAAATTCTTGATAAGCTCTGCTTGCATTGTTTTGTTTCTGTGAAGTTAAACCTGCAGATGGCTTGAGCTGTTTTGAATTTTCTTGTATAAAATACTCACCAAGAAGAGTTCCATCTCTTTCATTCTCATGTCACCATAATTATTGAGAATCACACATTCTTTACTGGATGTTTACCTTGATAAATTAGCGGAGAAGTAGAAAATTCTTGGTTTATAAATACAGAATGTCACAGTTTTCTAAGATTCTCTAGACTAATTTTCATTGGAAGCATGAACTATGCAACATTTAGTTTGTTTTCAAAGGAACCACACTTGTAAAATTAATATCTCCACAATAACTTCTTATGGTGAATTTTCAAGTAAAATGAGCATCTCAGTTTACACCAGTAAAAGCAATGTTGGCTTTGAGAAATGTTTGAGAGATGGGGAAAGCATTCAGCAACTTGCACAACAACTCTTTTCCCAAGAACAAATCACATCTGGAGTAGTTATGTCAAATGATTCCACAGAATTTAGTTGTTCTTTTGTCCCATATAATTTCCTGGGAATCCTGGGAGAGCTACTTGAAGAATTCTCATTTCAGTTCTGTGTTCTTTATTACAAAGTACATTGTTTATTTAATTGCCCTTTCCATTTGGGAATTAGTTCGCTAAACTTCTGTATAAAATTTGAAAGGGCACTAATTAAATAATGTTTTATTTTTGTTTGGGTACTCTTTTGCAGAAGGAGATGCCCACATACCCTAATAATTTATTCTTTTCCAGCAACGGTAAAATATTTCACTGTAGGTTCTGCCAAAAAACACTGCTGGGTGGGTGGGTTGTGTGAGTTAGTGGGTGTCATCTGATAAATCAAAACTGCTTAATCACTGTCTGATGGAGTTGTCATACTAGAGATGTTTTGTGCTGAAAGATACAGACTATGACAGTTTGTCTGTTCTTGGCATCAACATATTTCTTCTTTAGTTACCTGTGAAAGGTCTCCCCCAAAGGGGAGGGAAAAAACCACCCATAATTCAAATAATTTGATCCTATATGAAACAATGTCTGTTACTTCAAGAGCATTGCTTGGTAATGTAAAAGCTACACATCCTATGTGGTTTTGAGGAGTGTTTATTTTGCTTTAATGTTGGGAAGTCTGTACCACTAAATAGCATTTGGTGCAGAGTTTTCTCTAAAAACCCACAATTTTCTTTCTAAAAAAATTCTTTCTGAAACTCAGTAAGGAATACGTAATTAATACTTAGTGTAACTCTCAAGCCAATTCTTGGAACAATTTATTTTATTTCAAACAGACACATATCAAGTTCATGAAAAGTAATTCTTATTTCCTTTTTCATGTTCACTTTCCAGATTCAGGGCAACAGCAGCCAAGTTCAGTTGGAAATCAGTCCCACTCTGCCTCTGACCCCGGGCCCATCAGAGCCACTGCCCCAATGTGGAGATGCAGCAGGATCATGCACATGCAGCGGGAATTGCATCCAACACTCCTGTCCTCTCTGGAGGGCATTGTGGATCAGATGGTCTGGTTCAGAGAGAACTGGCATGAAGAGGTATTTGGCTTCAATACACCTTTGATGTATGGATCACCTAAGGGAAAGTTAACTGCAAAATATTTACCCAGAATTAATTTTAAACATCAAAGGATAACTGTTTGTTTTGATTAGTAAATTGATGTTTGTAGAACTGACTGTTCTGATTGGAGTTTCAGGATCTTGGTTATTTCTGAAAGCAGTACAGGGGTTTTGCAGAACTGTTAATTCCATAAATGCCTCTAGGATTTAAGCTGTTGCTCATCCTAACTGAAAATGTATATTCTTACACCAAGTTTCAGAGATACCAGTTTCCTTCTTGATCTGGTGTGTGACAGGTGGTGATTATTACCTGAAATTTGAATTGCAGCAGAGAGCAGATGGACCTGCCACTCTGCTGTTACTTGCCTCTCAAAGTGTTGGATTACTCTGTTCTGTCTGCCTAGCACACTGTTTATTTGAAGGTTTCCTCGTATCACCTTTTTTTCATGTATCTCAAAATATGAAATCTAAAAGTTACCTGCTGTTGAAAGAGCAAGTTGCCCTTTGTGAAGCAGCATTTCCCCTGCTCAGTTTGTTTGTTTGCAATGCTAATGAAATTCAGTGCTGTCATTCTGGTTGACCCTCTGATGCAATTTAAGAGTAGAGTTTCAAGCAGATGTTTCTGAGAGCATAATTGTACTATATAAAATGCAGTGTGGGAATGAATATTTGGTGTCAAATCAGAAGACCTGATCTTCCTGACTATTTTGTTTTTTCTGTTTTTCATTCTTAGGTTCTCAGACAACTGCAGCAGGGCTTGGCAAAGTGCTACTCCGTTGCCTTTGAGAAAAGCGGAGCTGTTTCAGATGCCAAAATCACTCCTCATACACTGAATTTTGTCAAGAAGTTAGTCAGCACCTTTGGAGTAGGTCTTGAGAATGTCTCTAATGTGTCCACCATGTTTTCTAGTGCAGCCTCGGAGTCACTAGCTAGGAGAGCACAGGCAACAGCTCAAGACCCTGTGTTCCAGAAGTTAAAAGGCCAATTTACCACAGGTAAATGTTTAAAATTTTTTTAAATGTTGCTTTTAATCTCAAGAAAATTTCCCTCCATAGTTCAGCTGTGAGGGCATTCTGCTTTTTTATTCCAATATCTTTCCTGAGAGAAAATTTAGAAAATGGCGCCTTTCTGTCATTCAGCAAACCTGAAATAGTTTTGTTCCTGTCTTTTGTGCAGTAATAAATGTGATTGAAGTGGAAAACAGATATCAACCTAGAGAATAAAAATGTTTGTTGTATTTTTATTGTTGAAAACTGTGGTTTGATCACATATATGTAATCTAATTTATCTTTAAACACATAATATTTTTGCAATTTGCACAGAATTGCCGGCTGTATATGAGGGACAATAATGATCTCTGTCTCTCTGTGATGCCAGAATTTAATGAAATTTTCACCCCAGAACTCCAAACAGATGATTTTATGTGAAGTCTTTCAAAACAGCCTACTTCTGATGAGTAAGATTACTATAGTGTTTTGGGTAACTAGATTATAAAAATTCTATTACCCAAATTTACATCACTGGTAAATTGAATTGATAACTTTAATCAGATCTAATAAAAAAAGATACTTAAGGGAAGTAGCTTTTTTTCTTCATTCATTTTCTCTTAACCAGTGGTTACATATTTGAGTATCTGATCTTGATTTAAAAGTCTCAGAAAAGCTTGTTTACAAGCTTGATGTGTTTGGTGAAATGTGTTAAGGCCACGCAGCTCATATATGACAGAAAGTGACACTGATTGGCATCAGTGTTTCAGGTTGCCAGAATTTTGAGTTTTGCATAAATTCCTTGGCTTTCTTTAACTGAGAGTGTTTGACAAGTAGACTTGGGGTGTTCTTTCAAGCATTTTGCTGATAATATTGTGAAAATAAGGGAACTGATGGGAATCCTGTGAAAGTAACTGAGCTGTAGAAGTGCCCTACACATCTCAGGCACGCCATGCATTGCACCATGTCCTTTCTGAGGCACAGCAGTTGCATGACAGCAGATAGTGAAAGTCCTGAACCATATGATTAAATTTTTACTGGATGAAGTGTTCTAGGGAGGGAAATGGAAGTAGAAACACTTTGTGTGTCTTTAATGGGAGCATACGGGGGAAAAAAAAAATCATTGGATAATGATTAATGGGATGCAATTTCACCAGTCCAAGTGCTGGATTCTGTACCTAGCACAGGGTAATAATGGCAGGTCCAGGTGTAAATGGGGAGAGAAGAGGCTGGAGAGCAGCCCTGGATCAGGGATCTGGGGATGGTGGTGTTGTAGATCCCTTCCAACTGAAATGCTCCACATTAAATACAAGTTTGGACTTGATTTCAATTTTTAATAATGGTTTATAGTCTTTACATTGCAACAGTAACATAGCCACTTATTTATTGCTGTAAATGTTGTTGATATGCTCAGTTTTGGTTGGATTTGAGTTATTTTTGGTCTGTCACAGTAGCTCCTACTTCCTTTCCTGTGAGGATCAGAGAGCTCTGGGGTTTCCAAGGTGTAAAGGAAAAGTAAATGCAACGCCAGACTACAGTCTGCAATATCTGAAGTAATACTTAAAAACATTTCTAGAGAAACATTTAAGAAAGTTTAATTACAATTCAGTTACAACTTTTAGTTAAAAAGGGGAGAGGATTTCCAGTATTTATGCTGTTTTTATTTTTTGCATATCTTTGTGATATATAAATGGCTGTTAAGTATTTCAGATTTTCTCTCTTAATTAAAGAATTATATGGAACAACATATAAACCAAAGTATGACATAGGCCTGGTCATAAAAATCATGTAAAGTCATTAAATGCAAAGTGTTTCTTAGTAAACTTCAGTTAAATAACAGTAATTACTTTTTTTTGAAGATTTCATATTTTATTTTTCAAGTATGATGAAATATGAATGTCTGCAGGATACATGTAATTATTTTGCTTGGTGCTGGGTTAGATTTTATTTTAATCTATTACATTCAGTGTTTAAATTTACAAATTAAGTGTGGGAAAACAGAAGAAATTAAACCAATCAGCATACTTAATAACTTCTGTAGTTTAATTAGTTATGCAGAAAATGAAAATAAGTTCTTTATTGATTTTGCAATAACAGTAAAATGTATGTAAATAACTGAATAGGATCGTAATTACTGTACTGCAGGTTGCAAGGGCTGTTTTAACATTACAAGAAACCAGTTGTAGAATGTGCCTGATGTGTCCTTCTGTCACACCACAATGTTCATGTTTGCTTTTCCCTTTCTCAGTACCAGTTGCATTTGGATGATGGACAGATAATTACAGAGGTTGCCTTTCATTTCAAAAGTATCTAAGCTAAGGAGCTGTCTTGGAGTAAACCTTTTGTCAATTATCCTCAGATTAATGTTGACAGCTATGGTTTATGGACACTTTTAACAGGGTTTGGTTGCATAATCATTTCCATCAACATCAGAGTTGTATTTTGATTCCTGTTTGGAGCCACGGGAGACTCTCAGACCATTTCTTATATTCTAAATTCTTTGTGTGCAGCAGTCTGGACTGTTGGAGCTGTGATAGGTCATATTTATCCATCCTAATGTTATATTATAAAAACAAATTTTACTTTGAATTTTTTTCTAGAACTTCAAATGCATAGTTCTTTGACCATCTGTTCTTTGTTCTTTCCTTTTCTGCTAAACCTTTTGACATCAAAGAATAGAAAATGCTGAAAAATGCTCCCTTTGAGAGCTCTCTCAGCAGTGAAAGCAGCAGAAAAGCTGCCTCAATTGTCCTTTTGTGGGCAGATGATAGTTTAGAGTTTGGATCAGCTTCTTTCTGCAACCATCTCTCCACTCAAGCTGAATAAGAATGGAAAGTTCCAAAATACACCCTTGAAGGACAGGGTAATTTCCTTGACACTTTGTCCCCCAGCACAATGAGTCCTTCCCTGTGCGTGGTAGCTCTGTAGTCAGGAGGAAGCCCTTGAAACCCAAGTGTGGCTCTGAACTGCTAGGAGAGGGCAGGGGAAAGAGCTCTGTTCATTTTCACCCCATTTAAGGATTTTTTTTTCTTTCTGTTCAGGAGTGAACATAGTATACTTTGGTAGCTCTTTCTTTGCTTCCAATTTTTAGGTAGCAGGATGTTATGCAGGAAATCCAGATAAAGAGATGGATAATATTTGACCTTGGTGTCTGGTCTACACAGTCTTGGTTTTATGGAGCTGAGTGATAAACAGAAGTCCTGCTCCACATTTCTGCTTTCCTCTCACTGAGATTTTTCATCTTTATTGTTTTCTTCCAAAAGCTTTTGTGATATTAGAAAGAAGTTTTGGGAAGTAGAGTATATAAATGTTTGAATAATAACTTCAAAATCAAGACAGCACTTCAGTTTTGGAGAATGCTTGGATCTTCTTCAGTGTCTTGGGCATAAAGGATTGTCCTGCTCTGTGCAGCTAAGCTTACAACTCAGTCCTAGCTAAGCTACAGCTAGTCCTCAGGGGCACCTTACATGATGGGTGTCTTGGCTTTTTAGCTGGACATCCTTGACATGTGAACCTTTAATGGAATCAGGCTTTTCCTATGCTCAGAATAATCTTAAAAACTTTCAAATGTGCTGTTTCTTGCTCTAAAAGCATTAATAGCCTGTTGCCTTTGATTGGTCAGAACTATTTTCTTCCAGTGTAGCAGAAGAGTTTTTTTATATAGTTCTGGAGTCTTAGTTTGGAGTCATTGTTTTCTTAATGCCATGTTAATGTGTAGGTCAAAGGGACTGGGGGGGACAGAGGTTTTGATACTCTAATTTTGCTACCTTGAGTATGTTTTTTGGTGTTTCTTCCTGAGGAGTGATGGTACAGCCTTCAATCAAAGTGTGTTAAGAGCCATCAGGATTTTTTTAGGTCTGTCTCACTGGGAAGAAGATTGTGCCCCATTTCTCCTTCCATTGAGAGTGCCAAAAAACTTCAGCAGCATTGAGAAGAGAGAGCAAACTGCTTCCACTGCAGTCTGTGCCATGGCATTCAGTGAAAATCTCCATTAAAGATGAGGAGGAGAACTTCCCATCCTTTCTAGGAATAGGTGGTGCAAGTGGTGAGGTACTTCAGACCAGTGTGTGTTAGCTTGAGAAAGGTGTTTTCCAGTACTAAGTACTGAAGAAATGGATTTTTTTTTAGACAAAACCACTGTTTATATAGATTAAGATGTCTGCAAAGCAGAGAGACTTTGTACACAAGTAGTGTTTGGTTTTGTGTTTCCCTTTCCTCCAGCTGAAGTGATTTTTCTTCTCAGATGGGCTCTCTGTGACACAGAGAGCAGAAAGACTAATTGAACTCTCTGAGTTTCCCATCTGCCACTGGGAAACAAAAGAACAACAAAAATCCTACAATAGGCATTCAACAAACTAGAGCTGCTCTTGTGGTGAACTGAGTGACTTTTTTTTTGTAAAGAAAATATATTGATGCATGTTTTTACCTCTTGGCTGATTCACATTAGCGCAAAAACTAGTTGCAGTTTGAGGGTACTTTCCTGCACTTCAGAGATTTGGGAGATAAATGATGCAATAATTTTGTCACTTTGATGAAATGATTTACTCCCACTGCTCACTAGAGGGTAGGCTTGGGATTTTAATAAGAGTGTTTTACAGTGATATTGCAGTAGATGCACTGCCCACAGCAGGCAGAAAAAGAAAAGGGAATATTACATCCATAAATATGAAACTGTATTTTTCATTATAGACTTTTTTCTTACAGAAGTGGAAAGGATTTTGTATAAGCTGATTTTTTGCTCTCTTTTAGGCTAGTAAACTTAGGTCTTTCACTGAAAGCTTTTAGCATATCAGTTTATTGTGGATACACAGTGAAATATGTTGGGTTATATGTTCTCTGATATTTATTTAAGTAACAGAACAGCAAAATGAAAGCAATCCTAAGGTGCATTGTTTTCTTTGGCATTAGAATCCTGGATTAAAGAGAAGAACTTAGAAGAGCGTATGTGTAGAATGACAGGAACTCTGCTGGCTAAATGAATGTTTTAAGTTGTTTGTAGGAGTAAGTCTTTTGGACAATCAGAGTTTCGAGTGGTTTAATTATGGTTGAAAAAACTTTTATATGCAGTAATTGCTGTGTGCACATACTTAATTCACTCTTGGCACACTTGCAAGCAGACGCTTGTAGCATATTTATGTGGTAAAATTTTCTGAGCAGTACTCATGTTTGTTTGGTTTTTGGTATTTTTTTCAATTTAGGAAAATACTGAGTATACATAACATTGAAGTGAAGGTTCTGCAAGAAAATTTAAACTAATTTTTAAGACTTAATTTTCTGTTGTATTTAATAATACTGAAGATTCTGTTCTGCTCTAGCTACAGATCTCAGAAATAGTGAATTTTCATTCTTTGGTTTTTTTCAGTTGCTTTTCCACTTGAGACATGTTGAACTTAAAATAGCATCTTCTAGAGAGTAGAGATGAGTTTAAAAATTCAAGTCTGTTGGTTAACTTGTACAGTTTGGGATGCCATAACTAATGAGGTTTACAGAGAGTAGTTTGTCTTCTTATCCAAGTGTGTTTAATCTTTCATTGTTGTGGCACTGAAGTGCTGAGCCATCATTTCATGTATGTGGTTTATTCATTTTCCCTCTTTTGGGAAATTCAAAGACATTTATTTATTTATTATCTGCTTTGTCTGAAACTGTAGTGAGAGCAATGTTGGGAAGATGGTGTTGGTATGGCCCAGAAAATGCCCAGTATTACAGTGATTTCTGTTACAGAATTACTTGCATAATGTACTGAAGTCCATGCATTTGACCTTGAGAAAGTTCCTTCTTCACCTGCATATGGCTTAAAGAAGATATTCTCACTCTGTAATACTGTTAACACTGCAGTGCAAAGAGCAGGCTGTTTGCATAATATTGTCATTTTTCTTGGGCTGCTTTGGCTGTTCTTCCTGTAGTGTCTTTCAATTGTTGTCTAAGATAGGAAAGAATAAGAATTTTTTTGCAGTTGAGAAGATGAGAATAGTAATAATAACAATTTTATTATTTGTCCTGCAGTTCCTCACAGATTCTATGTTTTATCCTCAACTGGGGCTCTTTCATTCCTTTTAGAACAGTAAAATGTCTCCACTGATTTTAAATAAATAAATAAATAAATGAAACAGGTAGAAAATTATAGTGCTGTAAAATAAGCCTACTTTTCCTCTTCCACTAAGTGGTCTGATCTAATAATTTGGGGTTTTACTGCTTTCTTTCTATGCAGTATGTCTGGTTGCAGTATATAGAGAATTCAGTACAGTAATAGTATTTAAATTTGTCACGATATGCTTTTCAATGTCTGTGTGACTAAACCAGGAAAATCTTAGGAAGTTTGTTATGCACTAAATAACAGAATATTTTAGACTTGTATACAGAAAAGAGGTAGCAGATTCTGTCATGTTTAAGTTATTGTTCTAGATAATGCTAGGACTTTGCAAAAAGGTTTTCTATAGAAAATAGAAATATTCAACAGAAACTGTCTTTTAAAGGCAGTTCAGCTTAGTGGGGGTGTGTGTGTTTGGTTTGCACTGTTGAATCGAGGGATTTGTTTTTGTTTGGCTTTTTTTTTTTTTTAGATTTTGACTTCAGTGTGCCAGGATCAATGAAACTCCACAACCTTATCTCCAAACTAAAGAAATGGATCAAAATTCTGGAGGCCAAAACTAAACAGCTTCCAAAGTTCTTCCTCATAGAGGAAAAGTGCCGCTTTCTAAGTAACTTTTCAGCTCAAACCGCGGAAGTAGAGATACCTGGAGAATTCCTTATGCCAAAGCCAACACATTACTACATCAAGATAGCAAGGTAACCTAAAAGTTCCTTTTGGTAGCTGTAATTCTGAAAGCAGAGAAGAAAATTAAAGCTCCGTCCATCCATCCATCCATCCATCCATCCATCCATCCATCCATCCATCCATCCATCCATCCATCCATCCATCCATCTATNTCCATCCATCCATCCATCCATCCATCCATCCATCCAGCCATCCATCCATCCATCCATGCATCCATCCATTCAGCCATCCATCCATCCATCCATCCATCCATCCATCCATCCATCCATCCATCCATCCACTCTGCAAAAGTAGATAGATATTTTATAGTAGATATATATTTTATATATGTGTACTACATATATAGTCAAATTTTGATGTAAGACCTTTTTAATTATCCTCCCTCAATCATTTTGCATTTGATCACTAAACACCAGCACTGTTCAGAGTACGTTTGGTTTTCTTGTACGTTGCTGTAAGTTGAGTTTCGTGCTTTTATCGTAACCACTAGAGATCCTGTTGCTGAAAACAGTTACAAAGCTCTCTCCAACTGGTGCTGGCAGGTTCATGCCGAGGGTGGAGATAGTGCAGAAGCACAACACGGCCGCCCGCAGGCTGTACATCCGCGGGCACAACGGGAAGATCTACCCCTACCTGGTGATGAACGACGCCTGCCTGACCGAGTCGCGCCGCGAGGAGCGGGTCCTGCAGCTGCTCCGCCTCCTCAACCCCTGCCTGGAGAAGAGGAAGGAGACCACCAAAAGGCATTTGTTTTTCACAGGTACCGCAAGGAGAGAGATCTGTGTTGTTTTTGAATGGAACTTGTGCTCAGAGGTTATGGTTGCTGGAGGTTTTTGAATATTCAGAAGTAAATTCACCTCTGTCTGGGTGATTAGTCTTGTCTGGAGCTGTAGCACCCCTCTGGAGGAGTGCAGCTGATTGCGTGGGATCTGGGGTGTTCTTAGAAATGCTTATGTGCATTGCGTATGATATCAAGTGCACTTGTGAATATTTAAGGCAGAGATGCCCACTGGGCCTGTTGGTGTGGAAATGGGTGCACATACTTCTGAATAAACATTTAGAGACAACCAAAGAGGGACAGAACAAAAACTTTTCTCCCTGAGTTGTGATACACGAATATGGAATTTCTTTTATGTCTTCCATAGAACACAGAAGAAATACTTTTTTTTTTTTCTGCTGAATTTCATCTAAACAAAGTATTACCCTCTTTCCTAAAGGTAAAGAAAAATAGGAAGAATGATGAGTGCTCAATTTTTTTTCGAAAATACAGTTGATATTTCTGTTAAGATAAAAAAACCCCGCTGTAATTCTTTTTTACCTGAGCTTGTAAATTAGCTATGAGCATAGCATTGAAGTTTTCTGTTGATAGGCTTCAGCTGATTGTCGGGGTTGCATTTTAAGGGCTGGTGTGTCAGCATTTGGGCTCTGGATGAGCTCAGCTTTGCTCTGCTGTCTCTGCCCTGCGCAGTGCCGCGGGTGGTGGCGGTGTCCCCGCAGATGCGCCTGGTGGAGGACAACCCCTCGTCGCTGTCCCTGGTGGAGATCTACAAGCAGCGCTGTGCCAAGAAGGGCATCGAGCACGACAACCCCATCTCCCGCTACTACGACCGGCTGGCCACGGTGCAGGCTCGGGGCACGCAGGCCAGTCACCAGGTACCACGGGCCAGGGCTTTACCCTGGGCTTTCCTGGTGATGCCTCAGGGTTTAGCTTTTATACTTTCCATATTCTGTGCTGCTCCAGTGTGTGGGTCTGGGCTTCATGTTAGGGGATGGTGAGCTCTCTTCACAGAGTAGGGAGACAGAACAATTCCTTCTCTAGCTGGGGACCAAGGACAGCTGATCCAAATCTCAGGCCCAAGAGCATGAACAATGTGGGCTGAAAAGAGAAAAACAAGAAGGATGGGACTTCATAACCTAAAGCTGTAATTGGACAATTAGCTCCAATATGCTAATGAACCAAAACTTATAAAAGTGTGAGACCCCGTGACTGGGCATCCATTTTGTGACCATTTTGGTTCATCTTGGGTGTAGCCCTGGCTGGGCTCTTGTGCTGCCCAAGGTGGATTTACTGAGGCCTTTTAATAAATCCCTACTTTATTCTTTAGCTCTGTCTAGTCTCTGTTCTAGGTCAGCCTTCACGAGGTGTCACTGGCACCCTGCCCTGGCCAGGGCAATTCCATCCAGGGCTTTCCCCAGCACCCTGCTGTGCCTTGGCAAATTCCCTCCTGGCACTTCTTCAGAACTTAGGAAGTTCATTATGTACTAAATAACAGAAAATTTTGGAGTTTAGAAAAGAGGTAGAAGATTGTGACAGGTTTAAGTTATTGTTATATATAAAGCTAGGACTTTGCTAAAAGGTTTTCTATAGAAAATAGAAATATTCAGGAGAGCCTGTCTTTTAATAGCAGTTCAGCTTAGCAGGAATGTGTGTGTTTGGTAGATGTCATTAGATGTCAGACAGATACATAGTGCATGGGTGGCAGTTGGAGTTTTTGCATTTATTTTGATTTTGCATAATGAGAATTCTATATCTCTTCAGAGTTTTAGGTGATCTTGGAAAGATTTTATTGAAAAAAAAGCTGTATTTGTATTGCTGGAAGTTGTTTTGGGTAAATGCAACTGAAAACAGGCAGGGTGCTGATTGATTTTTTTGCTCTCTTGTATAGTGCTTTAAAAATAATTAATTGACAGCATGGGAAGCAGCATTCCTAATTTACATAAGCAGCTACAGCATAGTATGTGAGGCAGGTTTCCCATATTCTTCTAATGTTTCTCTTAAAATTGCCAGTGGATCCATTCATCTAAGCCAAACAGAAGCAATTGGGCAATCTCACGTAATAAATGAAGTACTCAGAAAGAACAAAGCTCCCTCTCTCTGTAACCTCCACCAAACAACCAGTTGTGACATATGGTTTTATGGTTTTTTTCTTAGGGTTAGTGCAAATTCATACATAAAATGCCAGTCCCATTCCAAATACAGCTATTAGAAAATACACAGTAAATATGTATTACAGATATAGTTTAAACAATTCTCTCTGACATTCTTTGTTACAAAATAAAAATGGAAGTGCTATGTGACATTTGTTTCTATTTTCAGAATTCTTACATTTGAAACTTTAACCATTTAATTGAAGTCAACATGACTATCATGCTTTCTGGTGTAACAGAACGGATCCTAATTTTACTTCTTTTTCTAACTAATTAGGCTAGTATATGCTATAGTAATTAAATATTTTGGTAGATTTTTCTTTTTTTTTTTTAATTCATTTTCCTCAAACGAGATAACAGCAATTAAGAGCAGATTGGTGGTTGCTTTAGGTCGGTTTGTCTGTTGCTAAGAAGTGCACTAGAAATGCCTTTTTCCAACTGAGCCTTTTGCTGTGCAGGTTCTCAGAGACATCCTGAAGGAAGTGCAGAGTAACATGGTGCCCCGCAGCATGCTCAAGGAGTGGGCTCTGCACACCTTCCCCAACGCCACGGATTACTGGACCTTCAGGAAGATGTTCACCATCCAGCTGGCCCTGATTGGCTTTGCAGAATTCATCTTTCACTTGAACAGGCTCAACCCTGAGATGCTGCAGATTGCCCAGGTATCCTTCAGTTTGTTCACTCCCTCGTCTTGGATCAGATGGATATTTGCACTGTGCTGTTGAAATGAATCAGAGTTCAGCACAGATAATTAACAGTGCATCTCAGTAGGCTTTTTATTTCTGTGTGATTGCACGTCCTGTAAGGAGTACTTTAACCTGCAGTCCCCGTGGACATCAACTCTGCCTTCTGTGGTGAGGGTTTAGAACTTTGTGAAATTGTTCTTAGGTATTGGAACTCTTCATGTAAACGACTGATAAGTTTCTCTTTTTAGTCTTCTTTCAAATATATTGCTTTCAAAATACCTTTGTATTAAATCAAATAGGTGTAAGAAAAATAAAATTTAGAGCTTCATTTTCTTAAAGGGCTATACCCCTTTTCAAATACCATTCTCTTTTGAGCATATCCATCAAGTTACAACTCCTATTAATAATGATTTTTCTGTATTAACACAATATTTAAAATGAGGTTTGCCACCTTAAAGAAGAGCAAAGGTGTTATTTTTTAAAGTCTCAATGTCATTTTAATGCATGGAGAGCTATAGTTGGTATAGCAATTAGGATTTTTTGATCCCTCTCTTAAGTGTTCAGCTGTTTAGCCACAGTGAACCTTGGACACTGAATGTTGTCCCAGAGGTCTACCGGCAGTGACTCCCTACAGATCAGGATCCAGAGGAATCTATTCCTTAGGTTTGGTATTACATGTATTTAATAAGGGGTTTGGACCCCACATTTTGAGAGAAACCCTTACCTTTGTGCATGCCATTATTTATAACTTCATTGCTCAAAAGTTGTTCGGCTACACGAGCGAAAAGCTTTCGAAGTACTGCTGGAACTCAGCGTTAACAGAAACAAAAATCCATCTGCTTTTGGTTCCATGAAGGAAAATCAGTTCCTTTAATTGCTTTTGGTGCATCTTTCTGTTAAACCCAGGACACTGGCAAGCTCAACGTGGCGTACTTTCGCTTTGACATTAACGATGCCACTGGGGATTTGGACGCCAATCGTCCGGTCCCGTTCCGGCTCACCCCAAACATCTCCGAGTTCCTCACCACCATCGGGGTCTCGGGGCCCCTCACTGCTTCCATGATTGCAGTAGCTCGCTGCTTTGCACAGCCAAACTTCAAGGTTTGTATACCTTCTGCAAGGTTATTTGTAGGTTTGTAGTTGACAATTTATAAATGAAATGGCGCTTTTTTGGTGATGGTAGGAACTGAATGATGGTGCGTATTTGTTTTAAAATTTTACCCTGAGGTCATCACAGAGGCCAGCTGAAATGTTTGGAAATGTTTTATTTGTTATGTGTAAATGTTTAATTTGACTCAGACTGGACACATAAAAGTTTGCTTTAGAAGCTTGAGACTGTTGGAGTTGACAGGTTAATACCAGTAACTCAACTCAGTGATGAGGAAAAAAAAGGAAGTATTTGTTGCAGGTGTTTCTTTTTCGTCCAAGGATAGAACTGGCCTATATAACATATATGTGTATATATATTAGATACATACTTTCCCTGTGTAACAGAAGATAATATTCCCAGAGAGTGTAATGACTGTGAAAAAAACCTCCAGCTTTTCAAAGTACTCCAAGCCTTTGCCCAAGACTTCTTTGTGTGTGTATGTGGTAAAAGCCATTAATTTAGTGGAGTAATTTAAAAATAGGATGTACACAACTGTATCTGTGTGTCAATATCTTAATATATGGTATTAATTTCTGTAGGGGCCATTGTGTTGAGTTTTTGTAATGGAAACTTTTCATGAAAAGAAATACCTGGAGAGGAAATAATAAAATGTTTGGAAGCCACACTCGCCTTGAAAAGTCTGAAATTGCAGCGTGGCACCAAAAATGTCAAAATGCTGTCGACTAAAATCTAGTTACAATTCTGTAATCTGATAGAACCTGATCGTTCTTTGGATTAAGTGCAATAATCTGATTTTTCTTCATGTAGGTTGATGGCATCCTAAAAACCGTGCTAAGGGATGAAATCATTGCGTGGCACAAAAAAACCCAAGAGGACACTTCCTCTCCACTGTCAGCAGCTGGGCAGCCTGAGAACATGGACAGCCAGCAGCTGGTTTCCCTGGTTCAGAAAGCTGTGACTGCCATCATGACTCGCCTGCACAACCTGGCTCAGTTTGAGGGAGGGGAAAGCAAAGTCAACACTCTGGTGGCAGCTGCAAACAGCTTGGACAACCTCTGCAGGATGGACCCTGCCTGGCACCCCTGGCTGTGACCTGAAGCTTTCAGTAGTTTGAGGGGGGGCTTTGTTGTTTTTGTTGGTTTTGGTTTTTTTGTTGTTGTTTTTATTTCCTCCTTGTTGTTTGTGGTGTGAGCCATATTTTGTGTTAAGAAAATGTGAAAAAAGCTTTCCAGATGATGGCTTACCTGTCACACTGCATTTTGTCAGTTTTCATTCTAGCTGTGTTTACAGTAGTATGGCATTTTTACTGGTTTTAATTTCATGAGGAGACATTTCCTCCTGTTTAAGCAGTTGATATGCAACAGCAGCTTTTGCAAATAGATTAAAATGAAGAGAGAAAAATAATATACAGAAAAATCTAATTTTGTGATGAAGACTATGAAACTAGCATTGTTAGATTTAGGGTCTGCCATTCCTAATAACCTGCAATATATAAATTTTTTATATAATAGTAATTACTAAAAAAAAAAGAAAAATACATTAGAAAATAAATCCCAGTTACTGAGTTTTACTCTGTGAAATTTTGCTTAATCACTCTCTCTTCATAATGCCAAATTGAAGGCACAGATAAATGCTCTTAACTTTTAAGTTTGCTTCAAATTTAAATAAGCAATGTTGCTTTGTACAGACAATTTTGTACCAAATGTTATAGAGGTGAGATTTTGTTAGGCACTGAGAAAATGATGATCAAATTGTGCTGACTTTTCCTGGAGCACAAGCTGTGTACAGTAAAAATGTAAACAATTTAGATTATTTGGTTTAGTAGTGGACAGTGTTTGGGGGGAAGTTTATAAAAGGATGGAAAAAGTCATCCTTTGATACCTTTATTTGTCTGTAATAGAGAAAAAAATGAAATCTTATCACGTTCTCTTTACTGTTTAGAATTACAGTAGCTTCTTTAGAATGAATCTGTTCCTTTGTAATTTAAGAAAAAGAGCAGTTTAATGTTTCACTTGTCTTTCTGTTGTGTTAGCATTTTTATAAAACTTCGGTGTTGAGAATGTTAAATTTGTACAGAGTGATTTTTTTTCCAAATAAATATTTTATAAAACTCTCTGTGGTATTAATTTTATTTATAATATTTTTAATATTATCCTATGAGTATGATTTTGCTTCATTGTATGATGGATGAATCAAGCATGGCCCTTCATTCCCATGCTTGGTGCTCCTTTTGTATCAAAGAGTTTTGCTCTATGGCGCTATGTACAAGGGGAAGCTCAAATAAATGAGTGCTAAGGACTATATAAGGATTTGGAAAACAAACATCTTTTTTTTTTTTTTTTGCAAAGACTTACTTCCTTATCAAAATCATGTTGGCAAGAATAATCTTCTTATAAAACAGCAGTTCCTGCATGTGTCACAACACACTCTGTCTGCAGTCATTCACAACTGAGCTCAGTGCTTTCATGACTTGAAGGGAATTGTTGCCTTCCCTTTATTGAAGATTGTAATATTTGCAGCTGTGAAATACAGCACACACTGCACAGAGGAGTTGCAGGATCATTTCTTCATCATTTGCACATCTTGGATATGTCTGAGAGATGACAGCATTCCTTGACAGGAAGTCACCAGATAATTCAGCTGCTTTTCTGTCCATGATAGAAATCTTAATGGGAAAATGAGAATGTGAGTTAAGAGACAGCTTTGTTGTCTTTAAATTTGTGACATCTTTCTTGCTCGTGGCATCATCTCAAATACACTCCTAAAAGAAGACTTGGGGTATGAGGCAGCAGAGAGTTATGTTAATGGGCTCCCTGATGGTGTTAATGTGCAAATGTTAATACCTGGTTCTCTTCTTTCATGAGCATATGCTATGGATGTACCTCAGTTTGTGAGAAGGCTTACACAGTCTTAACCCAGAGTTTTACCACCAGCTCCAGGAGATAAATGTGAAAGCTTTTAGTTATACATGAGCATTCTTCAGAGCCTGGGGGATATCTGACATCTCTTGTGTCAGCAGCAGCTGTCCATTAGCAGGAAAGTGGTTTGACAAAGTACAGGGTATGAAGTTCCTGATTATCTTCACGAACATGTGACATCTATCTCAGCTGCATTTAATTTTTTATGATTGTAGATAAGGGTTCCCCCTGTCTTGTTAGAGATCCATGCTCAGAATGCATCTTTCTGAGCAGATACTTCAAAGTGTACTACATTAAATGTCGATTCACTGTACGTATTCCCTTCAAGGTCTCTTCCCTCAGATTAGACAAAAAAAGCCCATGTCATAACTCCGTAAAATCAAACAGTCGAGAATTAAGAGAGGTCAAATTAAAAATTCTCTTTGAAATTGTGTCTATGAGCATTATGCCATTCTGAAAATGCCTCCTCTTGTCTTTGTTTTTTAACCTCCGTAGAGTTATGGACAGGTTTAACCAGATCTTCATGAGGATAACTAGTCACAAGTCCTTGACACCAAAGTTATGCCAGCCATAATTCTGCATAAAATGCAGAGATATACATGTTGGTAGGCTTTGGCACATTTACCTGTGTTGGTGTGAATTGGGCGCTCTGGGAGGTCGCTCAAGGCACAGAAATACTAATAACTAAGAAGCAAAATTGGCATGAAATATTGGATAAAAATGTAAGCTGTGGATATTACATGGAGAGTAAATAGTTGTCAGGTTTCTCAAATTACACTGTTTTTTGTCTCCTGACTTTTGTAATCATGTTTGACTATGTCTTTATTAGATGATACTGCTGCAATTTAACTTCTTATTATTGCAGTCTGCTCTCTCAGAGTAGATTATCAGAATTTGTTTGCTTAAGTGAATTGTACTCTGAAACAAAAGCCTTTAACAGTAGTTGAATGTTTGAGTCCAGTCTCTCAAAGTGGTGTGCCACTTTCCTCTCCTGTAATTGGGCTGTCCATGAGTTGTCAGGTACAGAGTGAGCAAGGGATTAGTTATTACTGGAAGATGATGACTCAAAGCGTTTCAGGGGCAGACAATGAAAGCTCTGTTTCATAATGGCAGTCGAATAAAGTTGCTTTTAAGGCTCTGATCTGTTTCAAATATGATGTATGAAATGTTCCTTTGTGGTGTAGAAGCCTATTCAGAGAGAAGATTTCACACTCACAGGAGCTTTTAATCAGCTCAGTGTGGGTGCATTTCACATTTAAGAGGTTCAAGAGAGCACATGTGAAACAACTGGTGTCTTGTATGTGGTTTATCATCATTGTCCCTTGACTGTGTCTGGTCTCACTGTCCCTCTCTGCATGAGCTGTGAGCTGAAGGGCAGTCTCACCTCATCTGGGACCTCCTAAACCAGGGCTCAAGGTGCTGAAATGCAGAAAAAAAAAGGAAGTCTGTGAAATTGTTGACTTAGACTTTCATCTCTTGACTGTGGCCTTTTCATCTTTAAATGAGCATTGCCTTTCCCTGAGAGCTCCAAGCATGGGCTGCGCTCCCTCTCTGCCTTCAAACTTCTCCCTCCCCTGTTATAATCCAATGCTTTACTCTGAGAAATCTTTTCATTTCTTCCAATTCCTCCCAGAAAACACCACATGGGATTGTAGCATCCTGGCTCCAGCTGGGGCCCCTTGGCTGCTCCTGGCACTGCTGGGTGATCCCTGCCAGCCCTGGGGAGGAGATCCTGGGGAGGAGAAGGGAAGGAGGGGAGGATGGCTGATGGGCACCATTCTGTGCTGCCCCTGCCCTTCTCCAAGGGGAGTGACAGAGTGGAATCCACTGCAAAACCAGGGAATTCCAGGCAAGGAAGCAGGAGAAGTGGCAGAGGCAAAGCTGAGCCTGGTGAAACAGGAAGAAAGAGGCTGCCCAAAGATTTGTTTCTTTGTTTCCCCTCAAGAATGGAGTTTCATGTTAATTGCCAGCAAATTGAGTACAATCCCCCAGCCCAGACTGATCTGCTGAGGACAGTGAGCAGCCTGGTAAATGTTTTCAGCCAGGGTAACTTGGGCTAACTTGCTCTGATCCTGGTCTGGCTCAGCCAGGGCTGAGGACATTGTTAGAGAAACTTTGTAAGGGATGTTTTGCTGTTATGAAATGCATTTTTATTTGTTTGTTTTGTTTGGGGTGTTTTTGTCCTTTGGTGGTGTTTTTCCCTCTGACTCCACTGGAGCACTACATGTGGTTAATATACTCTTGGAAAATCTTTCTTGAGTGAGCTATAAAACCTGTCCTGACCTTGTCTATCTCTGGAGGATCATATCATGCTGCTTGTAAGAAATGAGGTGGCAAAGTTGGCTGTGGGAGAAGCACTAACTACTGTGGACACTTCACCTGTGCCCCCTGTTTTGGCAGTGTCATCTGGGCAGAAGTATTAATTTCTTACTGTGCTCAGCAACACAAACCTCGTTAGAGCTTTGTATGAACACTTACCTTGCCATTTAATCCACAGTGGTTGGATTACTTGGAAGAAAACACTTAACTGTCACAGAAATCAGCTGTCATAACAAAGCACTGGTAAAAGCTCATTTCCAATCCACCTGGTTCTTGTGCTGAACATGCTGTAGATGTTTGGTAGATTTGGAGGTGCTATTAGCTTTGGCTTGTTAAATTCATGTGCTCCACACCCTAATACCAGGCTTCACTTGCTGCCTGCAGCCTGATT